>DWEJ01001265.1:0-13463 GCA_018245835.1 Mysoria sejanus stolli | reverse complement strand
AATACATAACACTAAATTATTATTAATACTTAAGAATCTTTAAGATTCTCAATATTAAACATTTCGGTTCGGTAATGAACGAAAATGAATTTAAAATGTCAACACATATTAAACGGACACGAGTGTTATCTATTTCTAAGCCGTTCACTTCATTATTGTCAACGCTTCGCTAGGTTTTACCTTTACGGACACAATTTTTTTTCATAAAGTGTGATCTTTTTTCTAAAGATGGTGAATCTGGTGAATAGTTGATGTGATTCCTTGCTGTGGACGATAAGGTGTAGACGATATGAGATCGGAGAGGCGTGCGGGGTCTTTATTAACTGTATTAATGTTTAATGTGTGTATCTGTGAACGAACAGAATGTGTGTTTAGGTATAATCGTGTCTAAAGGTAAAGCAGTTTCTTCTGTAGAATAATTATAGAATAAAGATGAATAAATTAATAAATTGTAGAATAATTGCAACATATTTTTGTTGTATAATAATTGCAGTACGAGAGTTGTATACACTCTTAGCATAAGTATCAGAGTTATTAGAGAAATGATCTTTATTACTTAAATAACTTTTTCATTCTGTTACTATAAAATTTGTTAGCTAATCACTCGTAATGGAAAAGTACTGTTACGTCATTGTCAAAGACCTTGAAAATACCCGAGAAACTCATCCCAAGGGCAGTACGTAGAATGACTTGCAAAAATATGCGGATCCGATTATCAGTTTATATTTAATATACAAAGGATCATGAAGTGCACTTAAAGATATTGGCGATTACACGCATTTGTCAGTACGTATAAAATATGCACGATACCGGCATAAACACTCGACTCTCGATAGGTGTTAACCGATAGCCCACCCAGACTCGCTACTGACCGAAAATGTCCCCCGGCGTACCAACTGTCACACTGGCATGTGACAGCGCGCCAAACGGACGTAGCGCGTAACTTAGACGTAGGGCAGGAAGGCGAGGCCGTAAGACGATAGATGGTAACTCGATACATGGCCGCGCGGTGGTCTGCCCCGCGCGATGACTGGCATCTGACGCGATGCCCGATGGACCGAGAAAGCGCGGCACGTTCGAAAAACGAACGCTTTGTTTTTTTTAAACTAAAATGATTCTTTTTTATCTATGATTGACTTTGACAGTTGACAGTTATCTTTTTGGTTTTTTTATTTATATATGGATTAATTTTTTTCACATTTTATAAAACAACTGTTTAGTTGAAAGATTGTTAAAGTAATTAGATACAAAATGTTTCAACTTAACAGGGAAAAGAATAATATTGGAAGATTCCGTCGATCGGAAAATTATAACAAGTCATCTAATTAAAAGTCACTCAGTCAAGTCTCAAGCGGCGGACTAGAAAAATGAGCGTTTCTTAAAGGGTTGTCGGCTGTTGCAAGTTTTCCGGCAAAATGAAATGGAAATTTTTAACAAGCTGCGAATCACATCGCAGAATAACGTCGAAGAGTTCAAAATCAATGAGCCGTGCCAATTAAATATTTCTTAGTAATTACCTTGATTTAGACAATAATTAACAATTATTATAAGACAATTGCTGACGCCAATTTACTAACAATTCTTTTTAAAAAGACTACATTTTTACCTTCGCTCGAAGAAATCTACTGCGTTATTTCAACTGAAAAGCAGAAAATATCCATAACATAAATCCTTTTGAGTTGGTACAACGGGCAGTGTTAGATGCAATTTATTTTTTCGTCCATAAAATTCCAACGCTTGACAACATTTCAAGCGTGCGTGAAATGTAAACACATATCGATAGGCATAAACAAACGACCCATGCGCATGAGTGTGGCCATGTGTGAAAAACGTCTGTGCACCGGCCAGTGTAAAAAAACACGAACTCCACAAGTAAAATCCTGTAAACAGTCCTTTAATTCGAATCACACACTCAATGAGCGGTTTTCACAATTGTATTCGCCTAATGCACCAATTAGTAAACCCTTCTGGGCTTAAAATATGTTTATATGTGTGTTACGACGAATTAATTTTCTTTATACGTATGCACATAGACAAAGTTCGGTTCACAATAGTCGGTTTTTAATCGAATGGACTCAAATGGTGATTTTAATTTTCGGAACGAATTCACAGAGTATTAAGGTTTTGTGGTATGTATGATTCCAATGCTAATACCGGTAGCGCGATTCCTTTCTCAGTCTTTTTTGTCGTGTTTGAAAAGCTTTGCGACTATTTTGACAAAAAAAAGTACATTCGATTAAAATATCTCTGTATTTTTTTTATCCTTTACGTCTTATTCGTACAATCGTACAAAGATAAGAAAAAACGTTAGAGCAAAGTTTTTTTTCTAGTTAATAAGGGGATGCATACCTCCTCGTAATTTATTATCTACTTATGAATTGCGCATTAGATTTTTCTAATCTTTATCGATTTTAATTTATCTTTATCGATTTATTTCATTATTCGTACTTTAAAACAAACCATGCCTGTATACAGTGTTCCGGTACTCGAAAACAAGTACATATTTAGGTAACATTAGGTGTGCATGTTATTAAGTACAGTTTGTAGATCCTTGCCTAGTATATAAAAATATGATAACCGTACTCCTCAACTAAGCACGATGATTATTTAACTAAGATGAAATAAAAGTTATATGTATTCTTATAATTAAAAATGTAGTATCAATTTTCATCGATTAATCGCCTATTCATTTTACATACCTAGTGACATTTATTAAAATATCGTTATTACGTTGGACGTGTAAAAGATATTATTAATTTGAATAAATAGATTTATAAATATATTTTATTAGCATTGTCGTATTATCAAGTTATTAAATTATGATGTGATGTATGAAATGTTGAAATGTATGTACCTATGTTAAAATATTTTGTAACATTCATCAGAGATTACTCGTGCAATCCATTACTAATAGAAATGATCATTTTGAGTGTGCCAGATAAGAATGTCTTATGTCTGAACTCAACGCTATAAATTGTTTGTGAAATCATTATTTAGATTGAGTTTTTTAGTATTCCTTGAATAATGAGCTATCTTTGCTCAGTAGCTTGGTAACTTGACACACCTAAATTGAATTTTTTTGTAAATCACGCTTGTATTTACCCAAATGAGTAAGCAGAGGATTGTATAGTACACTGTCACGATTTACCAGTGACATTCTACGCCCCATCCCAGAACAGGAGTTAAGCTTAATGCTGGACATCGGGAACGAGTCCGAAATTCGTACTTCTACTAGAAATTTCAAAGTAGAAAAACTCAACAATACTTTGTCCGACTCCGGGATCGAATCCAGGACTTCTTAGTTGGTTAGGAACTGTCCTCTTAGTTGCGCTTGCCAGCAATTGACCAGCGAGGCAGATTTTGTACATCTCTTTAATTATTTAGATATATAGCAAGTTAATTTGTTAAAATATTTGTCAAATTGATTCCACTAGGTGAATTGGGACCACCACCACCAGAAATGGGAGACATACTACTATGTTAACTTAAAAAAGATCATGTAAAAAATAAGGCAAATTTAGACATATTTTACGGTTGCATATACAAAATAAGGCGTAAGCATTTAGGGTTGGTATTACTAAATTGTTGCTTCTAGGTAACAATAATGAAATTCCTATGTTCGCGTATCCTAAGATTAGATTGAATCTTGAGACTTCAACCGTCAAGCGTGGATACAATATTGATACAAAGTATGAATACAAAATAAATTATACCGCTTACTGTGCACCTACCGTCAAACGGGCACCGTAAAAAGTATGAAAGGTGCCCCCTAAATACCGGGTGAGGTGAAGCGGCAAAATTATCTTATATTTGCTCAGAAGCCGTGAACGGGGCGCGAATACTTTTCAATAAGCTTAGAGTACGATTTTTTTTTATTTTCACCGGAGCCGTCTTGTAAAGCGCTCAGCGTCACAGAGTTGCGCGAAACGGAACGCGCAAATAAAGGGGCTCTATTAAATCAATATTCAATATGTACTTCGTTTCATTAAGTTTCGTTCGTAATTTTAATTAAATTTTGGTTTTCATTTTTCACAACTAACCTTATTAAATAGTTGCTAGAATTTTCTACTTGAATTATACTTTCGTGCTACTAAAATATAGCAAGTGTCAATAATTTGGGTATTGTAGTTAAATCGATTGAACTTAAATGTAATCGGTTTTATTTATTTAATATAATAGAATACCTAACATTAAATTCCGTTTTACAATTTGAACAACGAAGTTAAGTTTAATAAGCTTTTTTATTTTACCTTACTTAGGAATGTAAAACGGAATGTAAGCAATGATTTATTTTAATTGCAATAAAACTCATTGTTACTAAATCAAGCCAATACCACTCCGCGAGAATCCGCGGATCATACGGTATTTGTGGATTGTTTCCAAGTAGAATTGGCTTAATTCAGTAGCACTTGATCTTCTATTTCTTTATACATTATATAGTTTACTATTTCATTAAATATTGCAGACATTATATTCGTTAGTAGTATTCAAACTATTCTGTTCTGGTGTAGAAATAAGAAATAGTATTCAAATGAATTTGGCTAGTGACACAATAATCAGTCGTTAGTACACATTAAAATACATTTAAGAACTCAATTTAGTATTTAAGAAAGTATAAACTATAGAAGCTGTTTTTTCATCAGTAGTTTATGAGAGTTAGGTAGATTTAGGAGATTCATGTAACTGAAATAATTACGATGACATCTTAGACATCAAAAGTGACTTATCATAGTCAGTCAAAATTTTTATAACATCAGACTCTCAACGATTACACGTTAGGGTATATAAGCAAAAAAGAAAAATATTATTTCATTACAGTTTTTGAAATTACAGTTGCATTATCAAAATCATCACAGCGGCATTATTTTATCCAACGCTCGCTTAGTTCGTGCTGTATTTAAATGCGCGCCGAATGAAAAAGCAGTGCATTACGAGTCATTGTCGGGCACAGAAGGGTCCGGGACAAAAGGCAACCTGCTGGGTCTATTGTGCGCCAAGTCGGCACTTTGCGAGTCAATATTTTGGGTGACTTTTACTCTTCTTTTCAAGCTTTCGCGACGTAAGCAACAACTGTGCGACGCTAGCGCCGCGCCGTCGCATTTCATTGACGACGCCATTGTTTTTTTCGCTTTTGAATATGGAATTGAATCGCAAATTGGATGGATGCTTGTTTTACTTTGCTGCTATTTTTTTTCTCGTTGTTCGTGTTGTTTTGAATCCTGGCTGCAGAATTATACAAGGCAATGCCATTACCGTGACGTGAAAAAATCCTATGTGAATATGAAAGTTATTGCTATTGGATCCAAATACCGTAGCTTTCTTAACGAAATAAATCTCATTCAATCTCACATTCTATTACAATTTAATAGTAAAGTTTAAAAGGTAGGATGAAAAATACAAACTATTTATGTAGGTACATATTTATATTGTCGTATGTCGTAAAATAAAATTTAAATTCAATTAATGCATTAATCGTTCATTGTTCGAGTAATTTCAATAAAATCGGATTCCCATTTAATAAATCATTTCTTAACGTCGTGACAAAGGAATAATGGACACTGAGATTCGTACAATAAAAATAAAAGGGACCACAGAACGCCCCATGCGATATAAGACCAACGCCTTCTTTCGCGCGAAGAAAAAATTCCCGCCCAAGCGTAAGATGACAACACAAGTCAACATGCTTAATTCGAGTGATTCCCACGACGGAATTACAAATACAATTTAATTGTCGTAATACTATTGTTGTGTGCAATCAAAGAAATGGGTCAATACGTTGAGTGCCTATAAAATCCATTGTCCGATTGAGACGTATAGGCAGTTTGTCAATACATTGTAGTATTGTCGAGCGTAGCGGGCCGCGGCGGGGTTCCAAATTAACTTGAGTCTAAGGTGTTCGGCCTTTGCGAGTATTCAAACTAATTCAGAATCGTTTGAGGGTGAAATGATATGCAACCGTTCATTAGACGTTCTCATGGGTGAGTAGAGGAGGGATGGGAAGACGAATCGTGGAAACCATTATTCAATCATGACGCGACGCCTGTTGAGTTATTTGATTATATCGTGCTTAAGTTCTATTTTGATGTTTATTTATATATTGTTCTGGGCAATTCATGTTTGTAGAATTTACCTCACAAGTTGACTGCAGGAAAAAAACTTTAATATTCGAATTTTTTATACTTTGAAATTAGAACTTTGAAAATGCTTAGTTTTTTCTCTATGTATAATTCTATTCTGTGTACTAAACTACGTCTACTGTATAAATTTACGTAAAAGTATGTTTGTTATCAATCCACAATTGCGAATAAATGTTTTTTGAAAGTATTCTCGTGTTCAGAGAGCCGTGCGCGTGAAGACCCTTCCGCCGGTCAAGCGAATAAAAATTGGAAAGCACGCGTATGTATATTCATAGACGTGAAAATATTCATATTAAAATAATCTACGAATACAATAAATGCGACTTAGCTTAAAAATGTACAATTTTTGTATCGAGAATAATTTAATATCAGAAATGTTATGATCAATCCTTCGGCGTGCCATTGTTGGGCGTGGGTGTCCGCTCAGAACGCTAAGGCTTAATGTCACAATCTGCGATGCTCGTCAAGCACGGGATGGCATACTTTACAGGTCTTGCAGAATGTTATAGAGAATTCTAAAGTTTCACGCCCTGTCTCGTACGGGCTGTGCAGAGAGCATGGAGTTCAACATCTCAATCGTGACCTAGACCTAACTAGGCTTCTTCTATATTTATCACTAGTTTCATACACGCAGAAATAAATATATCAAATCAAAATATGTTTATAGAAATCATCAAGTTATTAAAAATTTTGCTACAGAATTACGAATGTTTTTCTAAATAACACATTAACAATTTACTATAATATAAGGAAATACGGAAACAGACAACATTTTAACATTTAGCGTAGGTATTGAAATGGACGTATGTGAACTTAGCTTTATTCACATATTAGGTACTTTGTAAAGAAATTGCATATAGGAGTTTTATAAGCATATGTTATGTATCATACTTCGTATTTTCGCTTCTAAACACTAGGCTGCCGCTTCATAGATAAATAAAAAAATCTCAACAACGAGAATTTTATGTAGGTACACATTTTACACGCGCCAAGAATAGCTGATGAAAACACATCATGATTTTCCGCTGGATGTATTGTCGGAATGAATAAAATCGTAACAAAAGTACAAAGCGAGGCTGGCGTAAAATTGATTATTGATCTGTTTTATACCACCTTGGTGATGGATACACAAATGTGAATAGACGTCCGAGTGTGGCCGGGGACAGATAAGGGATGAGGTGTGTCGAACCGATGGTCGCGGTGGTGAAATAAACTTGTAGCCGGAAGTTCGGTAAGCCATATCGATTCTATATGGATAAAACATTTTGTAACATGCCATACTCTACATTTTCTTGTATCGCATTAACAAGTAAACGCTGCTTCAAATTTTTGAGAAATCACTTTGATGTTTCAGCATCGGGAAATCATTTTGTATATCGACTGCTCTACACGCTGTCTCCTATTAGATAAAGATAATAGATTTAAGAAGATAATTATAGGCATTAAGTACACCCTTGTAAAACTAAGGGGAGTTTTAGATGGTATACAGAAAATAAATAAATGAATAGTCTGGCACACTGATCAAGTGTGGTTTGGTAAAGTTCACAGAGCCTTGGAGAGTTTTGTAAAACAACTTCAAAATACGCAGTTTAAGATATTCAATTACATGTAAATACAAGACAATAAATCAACTGTTTATAATATATCATTATTATTAGTACATCTTCTCATTAGGTCCATTAGGTAAGCAGAGACCATCAAGTGACGAATTTAATTATCCATACAGATCTTCATTTAATTCTGATTTAATGTCGCATTATGCTCAAATCATTGTATCCTTTAAATTAATCAAGTATCCAGCGAACATTAAAAGCAGTTTTAATTACAAACCTAAAAATACATTATAAGTACAATCAGATGTTATAAAATTTATAATTATAACTAGCGGACCCGACAGACGTTGTCCTGTCTGTCCGACACACGGCATTATTTCGAAAATTTCAAACTTTTATTAATATGCTATAACAATCAGGACCGTTTTGATAAAAATTATTATTAAAACGTTATTACAATATCTAACGTCATGACAAGGGCGGATCCAGGGGGGGTGTCATGGGGGTCATGACTCCCCCGTAGGCTGGGTCCAAGACCTAAATGGACCACTAATTAAGATAGTTAAACAATGTTTTTATAAGTTTTTGTCACAATATACAATTTATTTACGTACTTTCAATGTTTATTTAACTTAATATAGTACTTAACTACTATAATAATAACTTTAATATCAAATACATTATCGGGGAATTAACGCATCTAAAATGTGACCCTCCTCCCTGGTGCTAAGACCGGATCTGTTCTTGAATGTGACCCCCCCCCTGGCGCCAAGGCTGGATCCGCTCTTGCAAGCGCGACTGCTGATCAAGAGGCCTTGAATTCAAATCTTACTGGGTTTTTTGACTTGGAACTTCTAGTTAAAAATTCCAGTAGTGGTTCGGAGTCTGGATTTGTGCCTGGTGAATGGCAATAGACTCATCCTCTATACCATGGTCGGACTAATTGAATAAATAGAACTAATAAATCATGAGAGTATAATACATTCCTCTCCCTTCCTCTTCGGGGATTAAAGGTGAGAAGTTACCGTCTAAAGTTGTCAATAATATCATTTTTACGTACATACCATAAACAGTGCTATTAAAGTTATCGCAAATGGCAGTCAACGTCCCTGGGCGGGCTTGTTGCACTGACGTTGAAAAGGTCCAACTAATGAGGCCAGAAACATAGCCCAAATCGTAGGGACTGTCGTAGTCTATGGGACCGCATAATCTGTAAAATAAAAGCATAATTATATTTCGCATAAATGTAAAATGAAAGTAAAATAATATCTGTAAACCAAAAGCATAATTGTTTTGGTATCAATCTTATGTGGGCACAAAAATATTGGAGCTAAGTAGTAATAGTTCGGTAAAGTAAACACCTAGCGCACTGGTTCGTGGAACATAGTAAGTTATCTTGGTCTTAATTAGTGCCAATGCACTCCACACATAAAAATAATGATTATTATTTTAAGGTAAGCATTCGCGAAAGCTATTACCGTTTCCAGTTATATAGGTACCTATATGGGTTAATCTGGTTTGGGCTTAGCTCTTGTGCAATGTAAAGTTTTGAGAAATCGGTGTTTAGTGACTGCTTTTGTCGGAGATTTACTTTGTTTGGAGCCATAGTTTAACCTAAACTTGACTGGAGTTTAGATGATACAGAAATGGAATTTACTTTACATAAACTTACCTGTAAATCGATTCCAAAGTACGTCTGCCAGATTCAGTAGACATCGCCACAATTGTATCTGCTATGCCTTGTCTGATTGTCTGTATGCATTGCTCGCCGCCCTCTGACTGGAATGCTTCATGTACCACTTCTAAGTAACCTAACACAAAACGAAATGAATTAGTTTCTATAAATGATAAGTAAATAAGTTGTACAATTACCACCGTAACTGTTTAATATAAAGAACAATTTTAAATTACTTATTAAACAGATGAGTATAAAGCTTTTGCGCTTAATTTAAGAGTTATTTCGATGAATTTAAATTCGATTGTTTAAGATAGATATAGTCCCATAACATCCTGTACTATTTTTGCTGTTCGTTAATTCTTTTAAATAAGTCATCAAATGACTATGAGCAATTAGGTGTTTTATAACAGTTGGCATACTTGAGTACCTAGGTTTTTCATAAAGATTTCGTATTAGATTTCTGTAAATTAAGGCTTAGTTTCAAACTGCTCCTTTATCAACTGCTGGGCAGAGGCCTCTCCTGAGGAGTTATGCTCATATAATCCCCACGCTGGACATGCGGGTTGAGGATTGCAGAGCACATTATGTTTATCACACCGGTTACATTGCTTTCGATAGGCTGCCAGGACTTAGCTGTGCTTAAACAGGCTGCGTCATACCGAGATCCGCGGATTTAGTCGCCTCTTACGACACCGTGCCTGGAGTCGGCGAATGTATTCTCACTCCGCCGAGATACGAAAAATTTATATATATTTATTTATATTTACCAGTAAAATCAACCTGCCCCAAAATAGGCCCACTTGACGCAACAGTCCCTACGGCCAAATGTGGGTACCGTTGCTTAAACCACAATACCATATTGGCCGCATAAGATCCTCCATACAAAATGATCTTGCTATTTGCGAACCTTTCCTGTTTCTTCAGATCCATTATAAAGTAAGCCAGGTCTGCTAAGGCTTGATCTACATTGAGGAAACGTAAGTTTTCCGTTGTAAATATTCTGTAAAATTTAGAAAATATTTTGTAGCATGCAAATAATTTATGTGCGAACGCATAATATCCAAAAAATATGTTAAATTTTGGTTAATTTAATTTCGTAAATGTGAGTTGCCTATAAATAAAACAATTCACTATCAAAGTGGTTCCAGTCATATAGGCGATTGGTTTAGGCAGTAAACACAGGTCCCGAATAAAAGAAAACAAATATAAAAGTAAACTAGTTTACGTAATTGATAAGCTGTTTCGTAATAATCTAGGATTAATTTTAAAAATATACTAGGATATAAGACGTAGGTTCTCATTTTAAAAATCTCCCTATTATTACTTGACTTTAGTGGGTGTTAAAGTATTTTGGTTCTTCATTTTTGTATCACTTGATATTTAATAGAACTGAGGGATTTTATGAAATTAAGTTTTATCTGATACTCCTACATAAATCTACAGAGCAAATCATAATCGTTACGTGGCTTATCACGTGTAGTCTTTGCTTAACTTTTGACAGACCTAAATAGTTTATGAATAAAATATCGACTGTCTTATTGGTCGGGATGTTTGCAAGATCGACTGCTGATCCGAAGATTCTGGGTTCGAATCCCGAGTCGAGGACTACTGGATTTTTCTAATTTAGATTTTCTAGTTGCGGCTCAGAGTCTGAAAATGTGACCGGAGTATGGCAATAGGTTCACTACCTATTTCATAGTGATATGTAAACGTCATCAGATACGTACTTCACACCTGTGCCTATCTCTTCGGGAGTTACAGGTGTGATATTACGTATGTTGCGTTTCAGTAACTTCAATACTCACGGGTAAGGCAGGGTCTGTCCATAATATCGGTGTTCTGTGTAAATTTGGTATCCCCTATTTTCTTGCGCCATTAGGAACATGTTACCGGCCATAAGCCACCCTGGTACAATATCCCATTCTCCGCCGACCAAAATGAACACAGGGTAACCGTCACCTCCGAAGAATTGTTCATTGAACATGTATCTCTGAATAAAAGTACGTTATTAATGCCTATGTTAATGTTTAATATGTTAGCACACATACTTTCGCAAATACCTTTTGTAATGTCTACTCATGCGGGTCACAAGATATTTCAGTACCACGGGAGACGAGGTCCCTGATTTAAAAAAAAGTGCGACCTATCAACACCATTATCAGTTTTTAACACGCTTTTATTTGTTTTGTCAGTATGTTGGATACGTATGCTCTTTCAGAATGACAAAAGCATACAATGCTGGTCAATAAGCAGTTGGTAGATCTACCATGTCTCAGAAAATATTAGGGAAAACTTTAAGGTTTGCTGGTTTCCTAATTATCTTTTCCTTCTCCGTTAACCGTTTATACGACTTGTAAAACAAGTGCATTCCAATAATCTGACCGCCAAACTTTTGAAGTGATATGGCCATTAGGTTATCATTGTTATGCTGCCAGATATTCTCTACTCGTAAATTAACGCGTATCCGATAGATATGTAGGTATGTCTTGTTCATGTATGTTTTATAATATAGGTATATAGGTATATATCTATGAGTATCTGGTATAGGTATATATCTATGAGTATCTGGTATACTGGTGTCGTACCAGCGATATGAATTATATGGAGCTCTGGAGTCAAATCAGCTCAACATACAGAAATAAAATAAAAACTTCATTGTAACAAATAAACAAAGCCCATAAGAAATTTCTTTCAGCCTACTAATCTGAACGTCAATTACTTCGTTACCATTAGAAAAGTATCTTGATTTTGTGGATCGAAGTGGTCCACTGGCATCCGGATCCAGCTCTGTAAGACATTTCTTGTGGATACTCTTGTGACTTCCACAGGCGGCTGCAAGTCCACTCGGAGAGGGGCTTCAATTACCTGATTCTCCCCTAATGCCGTGATTACCGAACTCGCTATTAGGTATAAGAATATCTGGAAATAATATAGGCATTCAATAAAATACCACAACGATGATAATTTTGCTGTGCTATGCAGCAAGTAATAAGGTAGAACAATGACCGCGTGCGTGCTTGTATTATGAATGTAATGCAAAATTTTAAATATAAATATCTTGTCAAAGTCCAAGTTCACATATTTATAATAACAATACATATACATAAATATACATAATATATATATTTTCTAGTATTGACTTGGAGTCTGGATATGTGCCCGGTATATGGCAATAGGCTCACCATTTATTCCATAGTGGGATGTAAATTATGTAAACATAACTGGTGAAACCTGGAAGTGTTCTATGTTCTGTCTACCTCTTCGGGGATTACAGGCGTGAAGTTACATTTATTACATATACATATACCTACCAAATTGACTGTTGACCAAAGCACGAAGAAAAAAAGCTAAATACATGAATGAAGAACAAACAATTTATAATAAATCGTAAAAGCGAAAGTGCTAGGTAAATGTGGAAATGTAATCAATCGGTATCTGTAATCTTATTGTTATTTATTAGGCTGCCGTTTAAATTTTAACACGTGCCTCCATTACTATTGCAGCTTGTTAGGTAGGTACCTGCTTAAAATGATCGGAATTCACATTTAGAAAAAAACTAAAGTAAAAACTAAAGCACTCGGGGAATGCAAAAAGTATGCAAGACTTGTATCTTATCAATAGTTGTTTATTGGAGGTGAGTGTAAACACACATATTTTACAACCGCAAATATCTCTGGGACAAAACAATACAACCACTGAACACTTACCATTTTAATATTTTGTCAAATACACAATTAATACATCCAAATATATGAACATTTCATTGTGAAGTAAAGACTACTTATCGTTATCTTATAGGTGAACAGATAAATATCGATCAAGGTGTTTATTGATTAGAAACTTGTACAATTTGATAACTAAAACATGATTTAAACAAACACACACGAAGTATCGTTGTTGAGTGGTTGCAAGCGCGACACCTGATCGATAGGTGCTGGGTTCGAATAGGTATTATTGGAATTTAACTTATAGTCTAACATAGATTTTCTAGTTGAAATTTCCAGAAGTGGCTGGGAGTCTAGATTTGTGCACGGTGTATATCAATTGGCTCACCCCCTATTACATCGTGGAACGTGGCGTACTACCTTCCTCTGC
>DWEJ01001264.1:0-13464 GCA_018245835.1 Mysoria sejanus stolli | reverse complement strand
GTTTTGGAACAATAGAAACTACACGTATTTCAGTGTGCCTCGGTATATAGGTAAATATACTTTTAAAATTTATTAAAAGAAAATACCTACGCATAGTAAAGATAAAATGTAACTCTAAGTGTACATATTTTATATGTAGACTGTAGCCCTGATATACTTTTAATTTTGAGAGGACACCACTATCCAACAATGGAACGATAAAGGGCTTGATAGTGAAAGTAACGATAATGATGTTGTACTCATTAATACTAAACATAATGATCATGATATAGATTTCAAATAAGTTAGTAAATGATATCAACCATTGGTAAGTCTAAATGCTTGCTTCCTGGCAGTGACTTTGCTTAAATCATTCACCGACAGTAGTAATGTTTTGCAGTTGATTGTGTGTGACGAGCGATCCCACGACGCAGTTGCAGCGGCGCACTACGAGCGGACGCGCAAACGAAGTAACGACCTCAGACAACCTGATTTAGAGCACCACGGGTCAACGCACCCGCCTTGGCTACATGCTCCCTACAATACATGCGAATAACACCTTATTTCGCAATACAGTTGCAATTGTAAAAGTTAATTTATGTACGGAAAACACGCTTATTTTATTTTAAACTCCACTTGTTCACAACTTTGTTAGCGTTCGTCATTATCATTGAATCTTTTGTTATTTGGAAACCAAATAGTTTAATAGTCCATTACGTAAAATAATGTAAAATTGTCTGAATTTATACCATTTTGCAGATTTGTAGAGCTGAAGTGTAGAGTTTCATCGTGACATATATATTTTGAACAGTATGAATATTTGTTTATTAAAAGAATATAATTCTCAATAATGTACGTGTTAAGCAAAGTTATCGTACGGACATATGTACATTAAATAATGTCAAATGTATATCTAACTATCATACCAAAAAACAAGTAAGGACACTAAGGTGTTCAAAACAACCTGAGATATTACATACGAATGTCCTCTATTACACGTTTCAGTTGCAATTTGAATAATAAAGATCTTTTATCGCGTAGCGCCGAGTCATTTTTTAAGAAACAAGTTTTAATATTTCCCCGCAAACTTTTTTATAACGAAATTTACGCAAAGCATCGTAGAATACACTATAGGATACAAGCAGCGTAGTAATTTCTATTACCATTTTTAACAACAGTATGAGAAAGTGCTTGTGAGAGGATATCTACCCTGAAGTTGGTTCATCTAAAACGTACGAGTATCCTCCCGTCAGGCGGCTGGTACGCCAGTAAATTCTACCATATAAACGCTCAACAAGAAACCTATAGAAATTGAAATACCATTAAATGTCGTTAATAACAAGATAGGTTAGTCGGTCAGTCAGTCTGAATGAACATCTTGACCTTAAATTGTCTAGTGTCTTCTAACAGTGGGTAGTATTTCTATCCATTGACCAAGATCTGTTGAACTGAGAATACATTTATTTCGGATACAACTAAACATAAAAACCAGTAGAAATACTTTTCATCATCTACAATCGTAAAACGTTTATAACGTAAACGGATTATTAAATGTAAATGAACGCTATATACTCATCTTAATTAATTAATTTGTTAAATTTTCGAATTTACGATGAAACTGCCATCTATAGGTATGTGTACTTTTTAGAATCGTCATAAAATATATTTACATTTTAAAATATTTCAGTCTTTCCAAAAGTTGTTTGAAATATACATTATTTTACTTAAACATACAAATGGACTTTTTTATACCAAAAGCTGAAAAAACAGGCAAACGGTCCACCTGATGGTAAGTAGTCACCGTCTCCTATACACATTTGCAACACCAGAGGTGTCACCGACGCGTTGCCAACCCTGAAGGACAGTTAACGCTGTTTTTGAAGAACTCCATACTATATTGCACTGGAAATACGCCGGGGGGAAGCTTGTTCCAGAGGTTGGTTGTTCGGGGCACGAACGAGCGCGAGCAACGTATTCAAATGATGAGGATGGACCTTCCACCTACGACGAGTGGTGCGATGTACGACTTGAAGTAACCGTAATATCACGCCTGTAGTTCCTAAAGAATGTAGTAATGTGTGAGTGCCAAATATAAGTAAACGTACCTTATAGTCTTAATGCAAAAAAACAAATAAAGTATTAATATCTGCACATTATTTCTTAATAAAAATAGAACCGTACTCTAGCAGGCGACAGAACTATATACGTTTTGCAGTTTACTGAAACCGGTAGTTCCGGTTAAATAGGTGTGGTATGGTATGATTGTCAAACTGTGACGCAAGGCGTTCCGAGCTATTAACATTTATATACGCATATATTTATTAATTACACATACAACTACAATGTACGATTAAATTAAAAAGTTTAAATTTCGAACTTAAAGGCACTTTGTATTAATTACCGTGTTAACGATTACATAAACAGTTACCAGCGTTGATAAAAACCGTAAATACATGTTTATGAGTAGCTATGAATATTATAAATGGCCTTTATATAAAAACAGTTTTACGTCGAATTGTCGATCAGTGCACATTTATCGTGGCTATTATTTAATATACGATCAATATACATTGTGTATTATGACAAGTTATATTGAAATTGATGACTCTATCCAAGATAGACGGGTCACATTTTATCTTGAACGACACATTATATTCGATTTAATTAGCATGAATGTTTCCATTATGGCATATATTTTACCTACTCGTGTGACGTACTAAGGTACATTTCAGTCATGCTGAATGCATATAGAGTCTTGTCTATCGCTAACTAATCAACAGAATTTCTAACAACAAGTACGCAATTTAATAATGCGTTTTAGCTATATATGTATGTACGAGTTTATGTGTGTATGCCAGGAAAATTCCAATTAAATTGTGCAGATGCAATATAATACGTCATAACATATCCTTTTATATGCCATTTGTGCAGTAATTATTGCAACTAGGCACATTGCGTCATAAAGTTTATCAGTTTAATTATTCTACCTTTATGAACAATAAATTAAGCACTTAATTAATTCGAAATGTTTTAATTATGAATGTCGTTTTGCAACCCGTAGGTACGAGTACATAAGTACGATAGTTGTAATGAAAATTCACAAGTTAATATGACAAGGAATGAATAAACGTTGGCAATTAAGCCGTATGCCAACAAACCCAGTGGCAATTGTGTAATATAAGGATACAGATGCATTTTTCGCTCTTTGCCTTGTATGCATTGGCCGTACCTACAGATACTAGCTACATTAGCAAATAACTAACAATGACAGCACATTCATCAGAAACCAGTCTCGGAGTATTGGATAAGGAAGTATCTAAGTTATTATTTTCTTATGTAGAAACCACTCATTATAAGTAACGTAAGCACACTTTGATTTACAAAAAGTTATAACTTTTTACATAAAGTTATAACATCAGTTATAACAAGTTATAACATCAATTTGTGTTGTAAATACAAAACCCCTGAGACCATAAATAAATATATGAATACAACAGCTACGCTTTATAGGCAAGCAACTTTTTGTTGCCAATTTCATGGAATTAATCTAACGTTAATTCTGTTACATTGAAAACATCCCATATAATTCACTATAACGCTTACTTTATTACTCTTCTATTATAACGCTAGATACGTCACGGGATATGTAGAGTGCACCGATTGCCAAATATTTTTTATCTTTACAGATCAGATAGTTTACGAGTGGGATAGTAGTATTCAAACTTTTCATTACTCAGCGAGAAAAATATGTGAGTGCGACTACGAAACCATCAAGCATTTACATTACTGAGATACGTTAAAGTGTAGATCATTGTCTCGGCCATAAAGCGTTTCTCAGTAGCGGATGAGAACGAGTTTGCATGCAGTCGGAGATGGCGCGGCGGCTCGCTGGCGGGACACTCAGTAATGTGCTCGGAATGGCCAATGAAGGCACTGTATGCAGACACATTTAATGCACCGAATGATTCACCGGTGCATCCCTTTACATATGAAAGTTGTTGAAAAAGAACGAGCCTGTTAACTTCTTATATTTTTATTATTCTATCTGTAGTAATGATGATCTCACTTAGTTACGATTTATCATGTTTTTCGATCGTTAGTTCCTTTATATATCATTATACTCTTGAAATTAGTGATTTTTATATACCAAGAACATTTATAGCTTTGTGGTTTAAATTTTCACTGGTTGTTACGGGATTGAGCTGTACAAATCCTGGTTTAACATTTAAGTTCAAAGAAAATATTTTGTCTAAACTTAACGTCCTAGAGTGCATCATAATATTTTCCAAAGCATTTAAGAACTGCGACCCGCACTAGGCAACCTGGCGGCACAGCGTTAAATGGTTAAGAGGGCTCCATTTGAAGAGAATACCCGTGACCCATGAGGTTACCACGATTTAAGTGTTGTTGTTGATGAAAGTACAACTTAAATTACTTTACAAATGCGGTAGAACATTACTAGGTTAGCTAATGTAATTTTGCAAGTTTAAAGTAATAAAAATCTGCAGAAATATAAAGCCGTTACTGAAACAATTTCAAGCTACGCTTACGAACTAAACAGTTTTAGCCAACTAGGAGTATATCCGAGCGAGCGCCCGCAGACATTTGCATCGCAGTGCCAGTTATAATTAAACAGAGGCAAACGCCAAATCCCAGACTGTAATTATACAAAGTTTGCACAGGATGTTCATCCACGCAACCTAGAAAAACGTCACAAGTCCCACCGAAATTGGCTCGCCCACAAAATTGTTCTTTATTCCATAGGCATAGAGCTGATATTTTAATTAAGCGAAAGCGTTGTAATAGTAAATTTCGAGCGAGGATTTCCCTCTCAAGCTACGTCCTGAAATACATACGTTAGGCACAAATAAACAACTGCAGCCACTGCCGCCCACTGCAGGCTGAGAATAATTAATTTTGCTTTCTGATGTTTTAATTAAACAACACCCTCTCTCTGGACGTAATTTCTTTTTGTTACAAAAATAACAACCAATTTATATCAAGTGCCGTACTGTTGCTATTCAATTAACCTTTTAATAGCTATTGGAATATTTTTATTTTAATTTTTGGCTGAAAAGTGTGTTGAATATTTTCTTGTAGGTAAGTAAGCGACTAGAAAAAATCCGCTATTATGAGCCGATGCATTGAATTACTTTCATACGACATGATAACAACATATTTTGATATTATCAGCACAAATTACAGTGAGTATTTTTATAGATACCAAGAATGAAAGGTCGCTTAGGAAGCCCATAAGTGAATAAGACTCCATTCAACTATTACCAAAATATTTCTGAGAATGAAGTTTCAGCTACTTCTGCGAGCGATATTCGGGAACAATCGGCTTGCGTTGCGTTAGTTTTTGTTGTTAATGTTTACATTAACAAAGCCGTTAGTAGTTCGAACTTGATGCTTTTGATTGACGTGTCAAGTTCAAAAATCGGTTTGAAAGAGGAATATTTTGGGACAAACACTTTCTGATTTGACTCTACCTATACTCACAGAACTACATAAGTATTTAACGCAACGTTATAAGTTAAGAGAGCTAAAACGCATTATTCTGTTAATATATTAATGTGAAGTGATCGTCCGTTCTCGTCAGCGGAGGAGAGGGCCGTTTTATTTTTGAAAATGACACCATCATTCACCGATAACGTACTGGGAGCGTCAGAAAAAAAACATGTTACGTACAGTATTGTGTCGCGTACCGCTTCGAAATAACTAAATATTATTTCGAAGACTTTGATGGATATTTTAAAAACGGTTATTGCCTGTAAGTTCCCGACAGTGAGGAAATCCTGATATACTATAGATTATAACTAGTATCTTAAGGTCGTAAGTAACCAGAGTTTAACTAAAATAAGCGGCTGGATACTATAGGTATCAAGAAGTTTTATAAATGAATTAAATACTTACGACTTAACGATTTTTTATTACTTTTATTTAATGTACAACCATTTTCTTCTTATTTTGATTATCTACATTTCAAGTCTACTACGGATTTGTGCACTAAGCGATTACTAAAATTCTATTGAAAAGTAGTATATTAAGGAAAACCATGAAATTTTATTCTCTATAAAACTACATTATTTTCACAAACGATATCAATATTAATATCTAAGAGTGAAAAAAAGATTCAATATAATACTTAAAGAATTATAATCTCGATTATGCTGCGATCCTAATTAAAGATTCGTCTATTGGTAGATTATAATAAGCGTTAAAATGACCTTACAAACCAGTTTTGAATATAGACGCCAAAAAGATTTGTATAAACTTGAAAAAAAAACACAGAAAATGATACAATGTTTATAGTTGAGCTATTATCGACTGTCGGTAACGTTCTAAATGCTCATTAAACAGATAAACAAATGTTAGTATGCGCCTATTATTACAAACATTATCAACGTTTTTATGAAAGCTATTTCATTAATAAACATGGCGTATCTTTTTATCGGACCATTGGAACTAACCTATCACAACCTAACTAAATAACTACAAACTGGAATGTTTTATACACCCGTACAGAGACCCGAGCGAATACTAACGAAATTACACCCAACACGCTATTTTGATGTAAAACTGAATGAGTGCGAACCCCAATCTACATCTACGTTTTTTTGATTAATTTTAGATATTTTTACTGACCCATTGTGTAAATTTATATCATAATAAAATGTCAAATAGCCAAGTAATTGAGCACTTTTAATAATTTATTTAATTATAACCATGCCTACGTACCTATATATTTGTCATTGAATTATATTCCAGCGTCAGAACCGTCGGCTGATTTTCAGGGAGTAAAGAAAATATTTTCATTTTGTGCTATATAATCGTATCTTTAAAGTCGAAAATCGGCGGGCATGCAGCAAACCGCAGTCGCGTACTTTTCTTGTATCGTGTAGACACATATATCGGTCGCACAATAAAAGAGCTTTTAAAAACATCGCTCTATCTAAGCGGCCATTGAGGCGGTCGAGTTACGCGCGATGTTTTGAAAGCACACAGAGCGTTACGATTACGTTTCCAGCGAAGTGTCGACTTCGGGTTACGTTTTATATCGTCATATGAATCTTCGGCTCGGATGTTTGGTCCGAAACGCTCGTTCATTAGCATTTTATGACTGATACGACCGATAAAAGTGGAGTAAGACGCATTCAACGGGTCATACCATGTGATAGACGCACCGGCCCGTTGGCACACACTACAGGAAGTAGACACTCCGTTATTGGACCATAGCCGTTCGGATTGACGCATTCTCATTCACTCAATGACTATTATTGTGCTTTGTAGATGTTTCATGCCGAACTTGTTCATTTTAAGCGCTTGAGAGCTTATTTCCGATTCAATTATTGGAAATAATTCAAACGTTATTAGCCATAAGCCGTTTTCGTTGTAGTTGCATATTATTTCGCGAATGAACCGCTCATACACTCCTTATTATGTTTTGACGTACTCACTTGAACAGATATAAGTATGCTATGATTGTGGCTATAGACTTATCAATCTTGCAAAGAAACACATGAACACAAATATTTTTGCATGTTCGCGGGGAACTTTTAACCGTAATTACTTCTACGTGATTTTCAAGGAATGAATATCTACAAAACGTTCGCAATTACTTTAATTTCGCTCAATGTGCGAAACGTTTAAAATTAAATTTGTATCATTCTCTTGAATTGCGTTTCTCACAAAGAAGTTTTAAGTCTTTCTCGGTTTAAGATTAATTTATTAACTTGTTCATAATATAAGTCGAGCACATCGAGTGCCGACGTCGCAAAATATGTGGAATCGTGCGAATCTCGATTCATTTAGATGTATACCCATATATACTAAATGAGAACTTGAATGTTTTTATGGTTTTGAATGTGAATCTTAATATCATCAGTCTCAAGAATACTTAAGTGTTATCCATACTACATTAAAGACTGAGAGAAGATTGTCTGATGGATCTATTCGTGTGCCATCTGCCGTTTCATCCAATTGTCCACGCTGTGGTATCCTTCAACAGCTTGCACCCTACACGATGTACATAAAATCAAACAGCCCAGGGGCGCGGAAGATCGTAAACTTTTTTGTAGAACGTCTCTCAACAAAATGCGAATCATAAAAGTAATTGGAGCCCATTCATATTAATAGACATTTACGAGGCCTGTATCATAAAACAGAGATTGCAGAGATTGTCGTCGCTTAGGAAATAGCGATGTCTGTGAGCAATCGAATAGTAGGGCATTAATTCGTTTTGTGCTTGTTGAATAGTTTTATAGCTTACAAATCATAAAATTCGTGCGGATATATAGAAAAATATCCTTGGTATTTGCTATGGCTTTGGCACGCTCCGAAGCGCCATCGTAAACTCGTAAAGCTCTGCATATCTATGCACGAAAATACGACATTACATGACTGTTATGTAATATATATCATAAAGCAAAATATATGTCTTGCAGCACCAATCCGAATCTATGTTCTTAGAGTAATCGGAGGCAAATTAAAGAAAATATCTTGAGGTATATTTTATATACCTACGTGTAGTAAAGTACGTATTCTCAAATAACTAAGTAACTCGAAATTTTCATCTTGAATAGACTACTCATAACCCACATATTTGGCATGGTACAATTCGGCATGTTATACAAAGATATAGTATAATCATTGTTTGATAGTTTAAATGTTAGCAGTATTTTCTCCTTGATGTGCAGTTGAGTTACTTATATCATAAAAATCGTACCAGGTGTTTGAATCTTGGATCCATTCGTATGATATCTTTTATGAATGACTGTTCTAGATTTTAGTTCGGGATTTAGTTTGTGGACTGAAGTGCCCCAGTAGAACTTCCGGGCGAAGTGCTATTTTAATGTCCAGGTATATAAAACCTTTACTATGGCCAAATCGACCCGTACGTTCATATCTACAGTGAAAATATCATCATCAAAGCAATTCATGCTTCGGACTCAAGGGACTTGTTTCTAAGAGAAAATGTACAATGAAAATCAAACTCTCGGTATTGAAGCGTTGCGATAGGTACCTACGTTCATAACCAACTCAGTGGGAAAAATTATAACTAATGGTTTTGACACCCATTACTCACAAATATCAACTACGCTTATCAATACGCTTATCATCGCTTATCTGGTCATGAAAATTCCTATTAATATATCGTAGTTCTGTTTGAAGATATTAATATTGCAATTTTTATAGGACTTGCAACGGATTGCACTGACAACAGACTGCTTAATTCATACCCACTTTCTTTACTAATAATACAAGCAAAAATGCGATCTATATATTTTGTGTGTTCATCCGCTACTATATTGATATAGTGACATATTGGGAATTGCTTTCAATATGAAAGTTATGACGGATTTATCTATATAACACATCCCAATGTAGATAAATAGGAAGGACATTAGGTTGCACAGCTGTCGCTCCCTCACCTCCTCTGGGACTCTCGCAATTTTCCTACCCTTGGCTTGATTCGAATCCCAAAAGGTTCCGTGCGATATTTATTATTATATCTTTATTAACGTTCCTTTCGTGTCGACTCGTTTCTTGTAAAGATTTATAAAGAACTCCATCGGAATAATGCGTATTCACGTGTTGTTTTATGTTCGAATGCCAATAAAATATACACCTGTCTAATAAAAAAAAACGGTGCAAAAGTGTGAATAATATTGTGTTGTTTCTAATGTCGTTAAAGTTTTGTGACCGGAAATACGTCCAACATTTTAAGACGCCGTTAAGTAAAATATTTAAATGATATATTTCGCCAAAATAGCTAGTATAGTCGTAAAATGCGTTACAATCAACTTATACGTAAACTTTTACGTTGGACTTACTTCGCATATGTTACATTTTTAATTACACAAATACATAGTCGATACATCGTTACACAAGGTAATACAATTATAGCCTGAGTTACAGAACTCTAATCCCCTAACCCTCTCTTGATTATTATAAGTTTATTGTTGCTATATTTCACCGAACGCAATATCGTAACGTAATTTAAATCGAATTAGCCTCCCCTGCAGCCTTCCAAATTTGAATACCGCACAGGATGCTCGCGCCCCGTTCCACAGATATTTAAAAAAAAACAAAAGAGAGGATCACTGCTGTTATATTTTACAATTTAACTCCCCCACCCCACCTTGCCAATATATAGCAGGATTGACTCCCTAATGTACGAAAACGTCTACGTAGAGTGCTCCCGCGTAAAATTGTAGCTTTTATCTATGAAAAATGTTGTCTAGATAATATTTGCCTGTATTTTCTTAGAAGTTTATTATCTGTGAGATGAGCGTCTTAAATTTGAGCACCATTACGAGTCGTCCATGTTTTTGTTTATTATTTTTAAGGTGAATTTTTAAGATGAGTTCATTATATGAAAGAATGAATTAGTTTAGGTATCGGTGTTAATATTCAGCTTTCTTTTGAATTTTTATTATGCAATGAAAACATATTCATTTAAACATATCAAATGCCACAGATACGGTAATTTAATTTAATCGCTTTTCTTATTCAAATATGCTGGGGTGCATGAAAGGAGCCTCCGCGAGCGGCGACTATGTCTGATCATCTACGAACATATACTACTCGGCGCACCCTGGACATTGGGACTAATCCTTTCAACACGATGGCTGATCACTTATGATCAGCTGTCGAGTCGACGAAAAAGAAGATTCAAATATGCTACTGTAAATGTCCGTATAGAAAGAAGTTTACTAATACAAACGTATAACGATGTATCTGTTGAATACTTTTATTCTTTAAAAAAACTTTTTACGTTCTTATTGTCGATGCTACACAAACATGATTGTTAACTTAGTACATTTTTTGAGCAGCTGCTTATTGTACCAGGTGCAGGTTGTACGTAACAGGTTTAGCAATATTGTTTAATAGGATATCCCGATATATAATGGACACATCTTTGGCTCATCAAACGGATATAAGTATTTAGGGGATTTCCAAAGAGAAATATTGTTTCTATGTTACCCGAATCAGAAGACCAAATAAGTATCTTCTAGACAAAGTTGCTGTCCTCGTTTATCTTTCATACATCAAAAGGGCAGATTACGCTAATACTCTTAAGTTAACAGGAATATCTTAAGACGATAAAGTTTAACACCATGCGGCCCAAGTTGATGGCTTTGGGCCCAAGATCAAAATCATTGCAAATAATCGCAAATATCATCCCAAATATTATTATTATTATTTAATAGTTGTTTATAGGTTTGATACTTAAATTATCTGTTTGCTAGTGATTGTTCTGTATATATGAAGTAGGTAACTAGGTACACCATAAATACATAGACCTCATATAAAAATAAGGTTACTGTTGTACTAACTAATTAATTTTCAGGCAGTCATTTTAAGACATATTATTGACCTAAATTGCATCAGGTTTTGGTTGAATGGATTTCTTAATTTTCACTGAGATAGCATATAAATATAATGTGTAGTACTTATATAGTTATAAAAAACAATCGAAATTATTTATTTATTAGTCATGAGAATAATTTATAGCCGTTGTAAGGTATCACGTAATTTACATGTTTTAGGATTTTTTAAATATCGCTATCTAAATATTTAAATGACGTCATATAGGGTCATGTAGCAATTCATTGTTTTTTCGAAACTATTACAATTTCCTACACGAAATAATAATTGAAAAATTAGTTTAGACGTACATTGATAATTTATCTATTAAGGTTTCTATTGATTACATCCTATTAACTAAAGGCTCTACCACTAAGTCTTTACTCTAGCATCAATAAAAGTCCAAGCAATTCAATAAATCGCGTACGTCTCTATATTAAAATAATACGGTATAATGTTAAATTTAATACGGTATAATCGCCAAAAACATAAGTATTAGGTACCTATCATACATTTCCTAGATCACGAACATTTTGCATGGCAATTTTAACTGAAAAATTATCAAACTATGAAGTAATTTTCAAGTGATTTATATATGAAATCTACATCTGTATGACGGAAGTTATATATGAGAGATTTTAATATATAGTTTTAATGCCAAATTTAACTTCATACGAATCCAAAATTATATTAAGAAAAACAAATGTAAGACAAATTGCTTATTTGTACCATCGACATTTTTAACCTCACATTTCCTTGAACATTTTGAATTGAATTATCGACATATTGATATAGAGCCCCATGGTGACCGGGCCACGAATAACAATTAAGCAGAACAAGGCTGAATAAAGGGTTAGTTTATGGGGTTGCATGCAAATTTTAGTTTCCAGCGCGTCGCAGGCGGCACCGCCGACGGCGATCGTAACTCCTCTATTGTGCACTTATTAATTCAACTGTACAATTTACGATCCGACAGCGTCATGTATCGGCTCGGACGCATAAATATACGTAATTGAAACTTAATGCGGGCACCGACGGATTCACGATGCGGCCACGACCACAGATAATTCCTGTATCGGTTGGCCGCGATTAAAAATTATTGGCACCGAACTGGGAAAGTTCGGCGAGAGATAAGATGTATGTACGATAAATTTTGGTTTAATTTTAGTATTAATATTACACAGTAAACGTTAATTTAATAAAAATGTACGTGTCGATCATTATCATAAGTCGTAAACTTTGACATTTGATTTATGTAATCCTCGACAGTTTTTATGCGATGGTCTAATTTATAAGAATTAACGCAAACGTATTAAAAAGAAAAAGAAAACTTATAGATATAAAGTGATAATTAAGATGTGCACCTGTGGCTGGTGACATTCCGTTTAGATTCCTCAGGAGACGTCGTTCAGTCAGACTTCATAATTGTCAGTTTAGAGCGTTTTAATTACGAGGGCCCTATTCCAAGGGTGTAATGCGCTCTTAAGCGGCGAATGGGAGGCATGCGCCTTTATGTGCTTGTAAACTACGATATGGTAGCATTATGTTTTACTTGAATACATGTACACAGGTAATAAGTTTCTCTTAATATTGTCCGTGAAATGGGCTAATAGTTTTATGTTGCTTATTTTATGTTATGCCGCATATGCTCGTATCTAGCTGATTATCTAGGTAACTTGCAGTTTCATAAAGAATTAAAGTCAATGCAAATAAAAAAAAACATTTTTAAAACCTCGTAAAAACCTATTATGTATAAAACTTCATGCTAACACTTCGTCGTGATGATATACAAATATAATGAAAATAATGATCGTGTTTTACCGCTGAATCCTATAACCTAAGTACTTCTTATAACCACGACAACTCTTTAATAATGGCGTGTACAGCGTTAATTACTTTCATATAAATACAATCGTCTGTTTTATTTCGGTAAATTACTTAAAGAAATATACTTCGTACTCTGTTCGGTAATTTATACGAGACCCATTGAAATAACTTCATACAAATTGTAATAAAGGAGAAGATATCTAGGCACAATTAAGGGGCCCTTATAATTCAAGAATGCGTTTAATATTCCCGCTTGCCACCCCTCGTTATAAGTCCAGTGATTAA
>DWEJ01001263.1:0-13468 GCA_018245835.1 Mysoria sejanus stolli | reverse complement strand
TCCGATCCACTACTAGAATGAAATTTAATTTTTTAGATTCTTCTAGAATTTCTCTAGGAAATTTCTAGACATTTTCTAAACCAGTAAATTTCTAAATTAGAACATTTCTATATCAGAAAAATTCATTTGTAGTGTTCGACCCGGGAATCGAACCCAGGTTAAAAGGTAAAGGTAAGGTTAAAGTCATTCTCTATTTAAATACTGTAAGTATCCAATTATACTTACAAAACAAATGTTTGTACTTCTTTACAATCACTTGATATACCTAATGGTAAAAATAAACTAAGCAAACACAAATATGTAGGTACATATAAAATGTTTGCCACGAAAAACTGATGAGTTTAGATCCACGATAAACGTTCAACAGAAATGTACACGGTGTCGACGCACGTATAATGATTACTAGGAATGGTCTAAAAAATGAATTTCAACTGTGAGAACACTCGCTACTGTTGTCTTTTCATGTGTGTGTGCTATCGCACATATTCCGGTTTAGATATAATAGAGCTGGAATTATATATAATTTTGTCAAAACAAAGAGATAGGTACTAATCGCTATTAAGAGAATCATGGCAATTTTTGTTCGACTATGACGGCTCGAATAATTCAATTTTGATAATAGAAAATAGTTCGTTAATAATAGATCATGTATGGCTCTAAGATATTTATTTAAGATGCCGTAGGTAACGAAAATATCAAATTAATGATATAAAGGCGCACATATTATTATACAAAAAAGTAATGATAAAAAATCTTTAAATTACTCATCGTTTTTTTATTACAAATTAGCATTTTTTCAGCTCCGTATCAGTTCGCGAAGTACAATTGTTTCGTATTCGTGTTCAATGACAAACAGCGACACTAAATACGGGTCACTATTTAAGCCGGGAGCGGAATTGCGGCGCGCGTAGGTACGATAAAGCACTCAGGTCATAGGAAGTCAATAAAATAATAGTCGGGAACCCGCCACACAATGGCATAGCGGTGGAGTGCAAACAATGAAGATCATAAACTATCTTAGGCTCGATTTACATGGGCCACGTGCATGCCTTACTCATGTTAGGTCCGATGTAGACTAACTACTAATTATAACGAATGTTAGGACAATTTCTGATTGCTGGTTTATTTATTAAATAAAAAAATTCGAAAAGTATTAGTATGAAAAACAATATTAGTTATTATATTAAAACAATAAGTTAATAAACGTTAAATCTCTATATCTCTTAATAAAACAATATAAGTACGTTGGATGTTATACCAAAACAAAAGCATAAAGGTGCCTTTGAAAAGTGCATATTATGATGACGATATAAAGCAAATCATTACTGTTACACAATGTCCCTTTATATAATATTTGAAGTGTACTCAGCGGAGCACTTGCAGAATTAAATTCTATTGGTGAATTAATTCTGCACTTGATAATCTGGAAGGCAAGGCACACGCTGTCGTCCTATTAGCTAGCTTTCAATTTCAAACAGTCCCTACTTGTCCTTTCGATTCTACACTCCAACATATGAATGAGACCGCGCTATTCAGATCCGGACAAACTGACAGATGTATTCGTTCCCATGTAGGCTACACACAAGTGGTGAGAGGTTGTCACATGGCTTGCACTTGAATAGATACGTCTCGATACAAAGTAATCATCGTCTAAAATTGACTTTTATTTGATACATAATACGCGGGAATAAATACATCAACTGGGACGCTTTAAAATTACAATCGTGACTCTCGTCCGTAGATGTTGAAAGCTCACGGCAATGTTTTATTTAAAGCTAAGGTGCGAGTGCCATAAATCATTGACTGTCTCTCCTTGCGATTGTTCGATTATATTTTAAAGAATAAATCGTAACAGAATACGCACCTAATTGCACCGCTCTGTGAACTCTCGTCAATATCCATTCAAAACAAAATATGTTGTTTGATCGTGAAAAAAACACCATATAATATTTTACATGGGAAAAAATGATATATATTTGGCACTCTTAAATAAGATGTGAAATTATTTCGATGTCATTAATTATAATGGGCCCGAAACGGCCCGTAATTAATCTTATTTGCTGTGCCGCAGTTATTACCATTGGAATTAGGTGGAACTGGTTTGTAGTTGACAAGAAGTTGATTTTTACAAAAGTGACTTCGGATATCGGATTCAGCGAAGTGCAAAAGCTGACGCGAAAACAATCCCTTATTAATATAGCGTCAGCAAAACATTGTCGGAATTGAAACGATAATATTAAGTTGTTCTCGTTTTACACCGGAGTCTTATGGTTTTTTATATACTTCTCAGTTATATATACATGTTTATGTAACATATAATCGAGTTATTATCGGATCCATCGTTATTCACGATAAATGCAAAATTTAAAAGTTCTTACATTAGCTTCAGCTATATTCAATAAAATAAAGAAAATTCTTTTCTGAATTCTGAAACATGTTGAATCAGTAGAGTACGTATAATGTTATTAATGTATTTATAAATGTAGGTACTATTATCAGTAAACGATCATCAGAATCAGATATTCGATGAAAAATCGATTTTTATTAATTGTTGTATACCGTACGAAAGCTTAATGTCTTCATCAATAACTGATATAATTTATGTACGGCACGATCGGTACAAGTCGAAATTGCGGCCGCCGGCTCCCCTTTGTAATCAGTGCAAAATTATAAAGCCCTTACAACACCGCGGGCTCTCTCCTATCAGTTATTAACAAACTTAATATCTCAATGAAACGTATTGAACAGTCTTCAATCGAAATTATATACTTTTGTACGCTTCTTCGAATCACTCCCGTGCTCTATAGAAATGTACAGGATTTTTAAAACATGTTCGGCAACGTCACTTTGAGGCTACTTTTCAAATTTCCCACAAGCGATTATCTACCTAAACATCAACAGATTTGAGATTAAAATAGCGGAAACTGCTCAAAGTAATGGCGGTGATACAATTAGAGCATTAACGATCGTTGATGCGGTTAATAAATGGAATAATAATAATATCCATAAAACACTTCAACCTTCAGCCTCCCACTGAAAGACTGTTAGAACAGATGTATTCAGTCAGCTCGAATATATTTATACACAGGAATAGATGGATGTTCATCATTAACCAACACCATCGGGCTTGCCTCTTGTTTACAAAAGATAAACGCTTGAGCACTTGAGATTTTCGGTGGCTATTTTTAACGAGGTCTTTTATTAGTTTAAAAAAGGCCGTTTAGATTAGAACGGGCGTTAGAGTTAGTGGCTTATTGGTATTTGAAATATTGGGTGGGAGGAATGGCAGTCCTCCACTGTATTAATAGCCGTTGTATGAAGTATCGCTCGCTGCACGACGTTATATCTTTTGAATTGACTCCGTTATAGAGACGTTAGTTTCCTAAGGTCTTTGAACATTTTTATTCCACGATAGGGGCTTAAATTACTTGTGGTGACGAAATATTCGAGTATGTTTCATATTCACATTACGAATTGTACAACATTTTTAGTTTTCACAACGTGTCAGCTATTGATAATAAATTCATGGGCAATTTTACTAGCAATTTCTGGATTAAACACAATTCCCTGAACAAATAACGTTCAATAACCATTTTGTACATACGTAGGTATATCAAGATAGCGTTTAAATTCGAAGTACTTTGAAATTGATTCTAATTGACTGATAACAACTTCGATCGATTGAATTCAAGTGCACAAATCGATCGTCGTTTCATCTTCAATTCAAACGAACAAACGATCAAATATCTAAGTTGTTTGCAACCAATGCAGGAATAAATCGGAACCAGTTCGTAATATCTTCATCAAGAGGTGTGTTCGATCGATTACGGTCGGGCAGTGTTCATTACATCCATACTTATGCACGTCTTCTTCATATGTGGCTGCTGGCTGTGTCTGTGTATCACTCACACATGCAAATGTTATGTTGCATCCTTTGATCGTTACAAGGACCGCTCTCAGGGCCTATCCCATTCGAAGAACTCTCGTGGCTTTGAACGCTTAACATGGTTAATCGTTAAATAAAAATTTTTATTCCGACTCCACGCAGTGAACAAGAATTTTTGGCTTGATATTTTAAATATGTAAATTTATTTGTACCTGCCTAAGAAATATTTAAATGACATAATAATTAATTACTTATTTTATTTAAAATAATAACACATAACTGCTGTTATTTGATACTCCCTATCCTATCCTTGACTTATATTGTTTTTCACGTTGCTTAAGTAATACATGAACTACTATCAGATTCTTGCTTAAACATCGAAAGATATTATTAAGAGTTTGCCTTATCGCTATTTTAATTAGGGTCATTTCGAGGGCTCTTTCTTTTTCATAATTCGCGAAATATTCAACGGATTCAAACAACGCACACTCCGGTTGTAGGGTTGTGAGACCGTGCGAAATGTGTTGGATAAAACTCTTTAGCAAAAATTCATACCTCAGTTTAACTGATTCCATATTAATGGCTTAAACATGTGGAACTTAAAACATGTGCAAAGTCGCATCAAAGCGCAAAAATTATAATAATGAATCTAAAGTTTTTAGGCCTTCAACACAACTTTTTCATCCCCTGATATATATATTTACTTGTCCTCTTGTTAGGATAAAATACCTCTATTAATATCTAATATTTCTCTACGGTATCGTTTGTAGTGGCATATACCATAAAAATTAAATATCGCCCGCATGCACCCAACCAGAATGAGTTAAGAAGTCATCGTTGGTATTTTTAATCTGCTCCCAGATCTACAGATAAAGACTAAAAATTACACCGTTTTAAAGCATTTCTCTCACTGGCGCAGTTTGTCATTTAGCACGCCCTTATCGATGCCAGCGCCAGATAGCTTCGTGTTTATGTCGCTTAAATTAAATCGCTCGCGTTCATTATTGTGACACTGCTTTTTATATGTCCTCGAATTTATTCCCTCAAATTACACACACCCTTATACCATACAAACAATTTAACGTCCGATGTTTACCGAGTCGCCGTTTGTTTAGTTGTTTTGATCATTATTTAAAAGACTATCGGAGCGCAATAAGAATCGATTCAACCGTACACAGTCCAACAAACAGACGTGCCGAGCAATAACAACAAAACATAAACTGGACGTAACGCCTACGCAGTCAAACGAGGCGTAATAAAATTATATTCACATAAAAATCAATATAAACACCATAACATTCTATAAAGGCAGCCACGATTTAACTTAACGTCTTCATTAGGTATCCTCACGACCTCCCGATTGCGGGAACTCGATGCAATTTTCGAGTCGCGGCGATTCGTAGTCGACTCGGTAATTTGCGTTGTTCGACCCTCGATTTGTCGACCGGGCACAATTCTGAGAGCCTCTCCCGACAATTTCTGCGTCGACTTGTTGGGCAATTTTCGAACGCGAGCGATTCGCGCACCGAGACGCGAGGTGCTCGAGACCCACATCGTAATTGAGGTTTAAGGCAGCTCGTAATTTTAAAATTACATCGATTGAACGTTCGCCTCTTATTACATACTTGTAGCGATGAACTTAAAAGCCTTTTAAACTCACAATCGCTGTCAGCAGTCTTCAATAACATTGAAAAGAAAATACTCAGGTTTTTATTCGTTATTCATTAAAAATTTAGTTTTGTTTTAGGTTTTCGCTACTACAAGTCGTCACCGCAGACTAGATACAGAAGAGGCGCAATAAAACGAATTCGAAACAAACGGCAACTTGCCAATTCAGATGACAGTTATCCCCTTAAACGTCTCGAAACAAAAAAAAATGCTGTGGACGCTTCCAATCAAATGTGTCCTGTATTTGCAGAAAAAAGTGATGAATACACCTGCATGGTTTTAATTTGCGGTCAATACCCTAATTATATACTCTATTCAAAGTCTAAACACGCCGCGACATTTTTGTTCCATTACAGTCACCTTTCTATATGAAAAAATTATAATAGCACAACCTGCGCTCGAGCAATGAACAGTTTTCGTTAAAGGAATGATTTACGTTCCAGGACTAGTTAATTGTATTTTTCTACTAAAAAACCTTATGCATTATCTTCTGGCGGTCGACAGGTAACAAATCTTGCTTTTCAAATATTATTACTCATCGTATTCGATTTGGGAGCGAGCGAACCCGCTACGAAAGCTACAATCGCCACCTACTCGGCGTCCCGCGGCTCACAATATTCTTTGGTCCCCCAAACTTTATTCAAATACGACACACATTCATCTATCCGTCTCAGTCGCACGCATACCGATTAGACGACGGTTGTCTATTGCCGTCTCGGCCCACTAAAATAGACTTTGCCCAAGCGCAATACTCGTGTCAAAAGTTTTGTGTAGAGTTGGTAATGGCTTACGAAATTTCCCCTACCTCGGGACTTTTTTTGTACAGTCGAGCTGGTGTGTTGGGGTCGTGGTGTTGTGTTTGTCAAAAAATTGAATAGATCGCGATGTTATGTTTATTGTAACATAAGTTTTTGTGCGATGGCCGGCGGATGCCATCTAGCTAGCTGCGTTCAGAACTCGATTCTCTTATAGTATGGACAACAGTGTCAGTTGTAAATAAGGATTTGTATAGGCCATACGTATCGAACACGTGAACACAGTGCGAGCTTTATTACTGTTCTTAATTGTTTTTCCTAGCAAGTGCTCTCTAATAAGAAACTTAGCAGAACGCTTACAATGTACGTACGTAGTGTTGTGATATTGAAGATTGATTTTATTATGTGCCTGTGTTGTAATGAGAATGTGTGATTAGAAGATAAATTGTATTTTTTTTGTATTGTGAGTATTGTTTATTTTGCTAATATTTTTATTTTAATAAAGATAATTATTACTATATTGACATTTTTCCTGATTGACTTAAAAAAGGAAATTTGAAAAAACTTTTATTAATAGAACTTTATGTAAAGTGTTAATCAAATTGAAACTTTTTAAAATTAAAATTACCTACACAAAACTTACTACTTTTATAAATTGTTTATTAAAACAACATAATGAATAATATTTTTCATTTATGTAAGAACTAATCTTTTTTTTATTAATATCAATATATACTAATAACTTATTACTATGAGTATTGAAGCGCAAAAATAATTATTTGAAAGTATATTATGAAATTAACATTTACAATTTAATTAGCAACTGCATAATGTTTTTCAGTATGTACCCAGAACTAAATATCCTCATGTTGTATATAAAGGTGTATTTTAATTATCAACAATTTTACAACCAGTTGAATTGGACAAATATTTATCTTAATACCATTTACTGTAAAATATTATGTGCGTGTAATATTAAGCATACATTGCTTTAGCGGCGCGGCAATATAGCTTGAGAGAATATGCTCATATTACAGTTCTCTATAATTTTCTCTCAGGTATGTAAAGTCTACTAACTCTTTTTTCTTCTTTTCGACTCTTTTTTTAGAGAGCCGTGGCCAAAAGTAGACCATCAAAAAAGTCGATATGCTGATGATATGAATACTGGTTCGTCGGTTAAATTTTATTTCGAATAATATAAGTTATTAAAAATAAAATAAAAGCATAGCGGCTCAAGTCAAACTCCTTAAAGATCGAGTTGGAATGTATCGAGATAAAGGATGTCATCCGGAATCTCGGAACTAAAAGCAAAATCCACGTTAAATTATCGACCAATCGATAATTTACTTTATGCCTTAGGAAATAACATTCAATATTTCGTAGCAGATTCAAGAATCTGAGCTCGATTTTGATTTTTAGGTTCTTTTTGTTATTAGAAGCTGCGGGACCAAAGATTTGACCTAGCTTTTGGAATTCATAAAATCGATGCCTCCTTCGGCGTTCGATGTCAGTTCTACGAATTTATTTTAGTCTTATAATTTTTACCTATTAATTTAACTGCCTACCTATTTATTTAATTCTTTTTCTCGTGATGATGAAATTTAAAATAAGTTTGATGATTAGCTAAATTTATTCAATTCAGTAAATTATAATTAAGTAAATAATATAATTAAGCGCTCGAAAGACTACGAATAATAGTTTACAAAAATAAATGTGTGAATGTGTGAATTTTTAGACGGATGTAATTGAAAAAATTGCATGTGGTCTAAATTATTCGAAAACAGTGCTAAAAAAACACGCGTGTGTGTACACACGAAGTATATTTTAATGTAAAAAAATATAATGGCATATCTAGATAACATGTATACACGAGAAATTGAAGCGAAAGGAACGTTCACATAATTTCTCAAGCACATTTTCACAAAATATTTTATTTTTTTATTTTACCCAACACAATTGCGTATGTTTTTACGACATCAAACAGAACACTGCCATTCACTTAGACGCTACATTTTATTATTTTCCCAACTATGTTATGAAATAAAACTGCGTGTACAATATTACCTACCTGAACTGAATTCAGTGCTTTTATCACTTAGGTATTTTTGTCAGCGACTTCCTCAGATAGCGAGGGTTCTCTCAGCGGTGAGGAAATGAAATTCTTATCGTGCCACCGTAGAAAGAAGCTCGCATCTTTCTGTCACCCGCACAGGAAATAAATAGGGGGGATACACCCGCGTCGCTTGCAATAAGCAACTTTTGATTGCTTAAAGGAACAACGCTAAAGCTTTGGCTCAATCTGAAAATGTATAAATGGTCGTATATATTGGAGTGACTCAAATTCAACTGACTAAGCGTACAAATATATTCTTTTCCTGTTTCGAAATGGTAATATATTCATACCTAAATATACTTAGACGGAGAAATATTTAAGCGTTGCCTTATTTAGCTTAATAAAAGTAAATTTTGTATTTTAACAATGGACAAATAAGTTAGGAATCGAATAGTTACGTTTGCATCCAAGCGTATAAACTGCTGCTAATACTAGCTGCGAGTTTGTAGCAGATTCAATTACTGACTACTGACCAATGATAATTTAATTGTAATGAAATATTAACACTACAGAATTAAATATTGAAGCCAATTTAGTTAAATATACATATAGTACCTACACGATAAAATCTGATTGAACAACGTAAACACTTTATGAAAACATTGATAAATTTTATTATCATTATGCATATTCACGGCGCGGCCGAACGTTCGAAATCACAGAACGAGCTCAAAAACTTTCAACAATGATGTCCCCTTTTTCATTCTGACGCTACAGAAAATTTACGATCGGTCCGCGGGCGAACATTGCGTGCCTGATGTCTCTAAAAATGTGTCAAACTTTTTACAAACTTCTTTCATTTAGCTGTGTCCGGCCTTCCACTGCAGCCTTGCGAGATCTCTCTCTCTCTCTCTTTCTCTCTCTCTCTCTCTCTGTTTCTCTATTGTTCGCTTTTTAGCCGCTATTGAAATGTCGCCAGGATAACAATTTTTGAGAAACAACGTGAATTTTAGGCGCTGTAATATAACAAAATATCTCCTTTCTCCTCACTTCACAATCAAAGGAAACAACCCACTGTGTAGTTTTTGCGTATGCTTTCGAAATTACAATACGAATTGTACAAAAATAATTAAAACAATAGGCGGTTGACGGAGATACCGTAAAAATTTTGTTCAAGTGCAATAAAAACACATTGTTTAGACGAATTTATGGTTTAAAAAAATAGTAGTTAACCTTTGATACCAACATTATTTTTAATGCATGAAAATTTCTTAACGTACCTATCACTAAATTAAAACGAATAATTTAGTTAAATTGAAATATTGTGTGAATTGCTTAGATAATAATATAATTTTCATTAAACTACATTTACTATTATTATTTTATTGTATATGTTTGTGGTTATATTATAAAGTGCAACAACCCTGAAGAAAAATAGATAGGTAGGTAGGTACTATGAAGAAACCTATTTAGAATACAAATCTGTTATTTATCATGGAACGTGCATCCATGCCATACATCTATATGCAGTATCGATATTAGCATAATCGGTTTTATTTTAAATTTATAAAGTGTTCCGCACCCAAACCGGTATTGAATTAGGTTTCTTTGGTCTCGGCTCTCCTTCACGGTCCGCAACCATTCCTTGTTTGATATGGTATAATATTTAATTTTAAAAACCATAGAAGCTACCATTTTGGCTATATCACCAGCTAAATAAAAAATTATAAAACCTTGGAACTATTCAAATTGCCAAAGTTTTAAAATTTTCGGAACGCACAGTACACATCAATGTTACTTAAAAGTTTTTCTAGGTATTTGGCATTTTAAAAATATTTATTTCCATATATTTCAAGAAATATCTTTCTTTCACGTAATATCTTTCGAAATGGAAATATTTATACCTATTTAGTTTTCTTTTTGCATTAGCCATTAACTTTTTTTTGCTTCGCTTAAGTTATGTATGTAGGTATCTACTATGTTCCACATATGCAGGTACAAACCAATGTACATATTAATATGAAAATACAACAAAAAATTTCACATAAACAGATAATTTAAATATAGTTAAGAAAAGAAAAAATTACTGTAAAGAATTGCATATTGATATAAATTGAAAGTTTTTATTTAAACTTTGATGGAATTTTATTAATAAAATGCAATCAATGCAATAAAAATACAAAATGTAATTGAGAAAGCGCTCAAATATATTTTGTACTTTTAAGAGCAATTATCATAAATAATTTGCACTATTTATTATTTAACAATATCCCTTTTAACACAAAATAAAAAAGAAATAGGCGTGGGCAGCGGATTAAATAAAAATTGAAGCTAATTTCGTTAACCGAATAGATATCGGACACTACATGTCTAAATTCGACAAGTTTATGTGTCGTCGTGGCAATAAAGTGGGTAAATAATAGTCAATCGATACTTTAACTATGACCGAACAGAAATACGTGGTGTCATAAAGTAGCTGCGTGGAATCGGTGTCTCTACGAATGGAAAAACACAATTCACTACAGTATCTTATGCTAATTACATGAAATCCACATATTAAACTTATGTTTAAAATACAACCATCAAGCTAGTTGGTATTACTGCTTATTCGAATTTCAAATTTAGCGTCGAGTGGGCGCACAAGAATCAGTTGGTGTTTAACGACGTACTGTTTCACGAGAAACGAGTAAACGAGTAAAATATCAATACGTTTGTAATATTTTTATCATATTATTATTATTGATGTATATGAAGTCATGTAAGTCGTTGTTCGTGTTGAAAAGTCTTTTAGAAAAACATCCCAAGCAACTGCCTTCTTACGCCTTTTACATTTTTTTTTAAATTTGAAAAAATAATTCTAGCATTTAATTAAAACTAGCCAATCAAATAAGAACATAAATTAAATTTGAAGACAATTCAAGTAAGTTTAATTCTAACAATAAAGTAATATAAAACTAATGTTTATAAAATTTAATATGAATTTTATTATATATTTCCTTTGCCGCAACACTTTATCGTGTATCGCTCGCTATTGACCTGCCGTAGGAAACGCGGGATAGAAAGATTAAATCGGTCCCGCAAATGTAGGTAGGTAGAGATTTATGATTTTTTTTCTAATATAAATTTCGCTCTCCACGTCGAATTCACTGACTAATGAGATACTACATAGTTGAGGATGTACCCAAGTGGTTGTAAATCAAAACGACACAGTGAAATGTTTAATTAATTAGATAGATATAAATAATTGTTGTGCGACATTTATTTTAGCACATGGAAATGTAATTCATATTAGGCTGCCAATTAAATTTGACTTGTTGGTTCTGTTAAACCATTTCTATTTGCTTGGAGTCATTTAAAAATCGATTCGCTTTACAAAATGCGAACATATAAAGCATATGTTATATACAGTTTGTTGGGGGCTGTGCATTCCCTTCAATGTGCATGTGCATTTGATATATATTTTAGTATGGAAATCATCCAATTTATTGGTCTGGCAAAGATGACCTGTAACTTGATGACATCAATAGTAAAATAGTAAAAGTATCTTCACTTAAACATTAGAATTTCATTTGAAAAACAATGAACTGTTTTTTATCACTTACGTTAATCACACAAAAGTGTTGTTACCTCAGCTTCTATATATTTATGCAATAAGGGCATTTTTAAGTATATAATGCAGCTGTCTCAGCAGCTTTCAAACCGACCCTCGCTTCACCCCTAATTTGAGACCCGAATTAGTAGTGGTTACCAAATTGCTTTTTAATTTCGAAACCCGTTTCATCGTACTTTCCAAGATTTTCGTTTTTATTACATAGAAGTTTATTAAAATGTCTTCCACGTTATGAAATATAACACAATTTGTCCAATTTAAAATAGTTATGAAGTTTTAAATCCGCGAGTATGATTTTCATAAATTCTCACTCAAACATTTGAACGGGTGAGAAATAAAGACGTAAACATTTGAAAGTGTATTTTTTTATTTATCACTCCTGTTATATTACGAAATACTAATTTCAATACCTACGTCTTAATCCAGCGGTACACACGGACAGACATCAGAGTGCGTATATGATCCGACCAAAAGAAAGATCGGTTTAATATTGAGTTACAAGTAACAAGAACAACAGTCGGACATTGAGAAATCTTTCATCTGATCGCCACGGGTACGCAGTTATTCATTGTGTTATTTTTAGTTTTTCTTTTTTGTAACGAGCACAGGGCGCGGCCCGGCCCTAGCTGCGAGATTCGTGGCCCAACCCTAATTTTAATGGCTGCTTCGTCAGTTCCGGCTAACTTAGTGCGGAGTAGGCTTTCATATAATTGTACATTAGAAATTTACGAGTAGGTACTAAAACACAGCGTTAGTATTATCTTAAAAAAAGTTGTATACAGTACGAAAATAAACGTTTGTAATTACATTCGAGTAATTAAAAATAATAATTTTCTGCAACTGTTTTTAAATAGCTCTATTCAATAATAGCCTTCGACTTCGCATCGAAGTCGTTTTTGTATTACGTAGAGTTCGAGTGAAAAATGTTATTATGATCTGTTTATGATAAAAGTGCAATAAAAGAGCCATATAAGCATATTAGCGTGTATTTCTAAGCCACATATTTTTTGTGTCCTCACAACGATCAATCAGTATGCAGTAGAGACATCTGTTTAATTTTTTCAACCAGTATTGAAAGTCCAATGACGTGTCAATGGGAATTACGACACGAGAGGCGTAACTAATTGCTGTAATTCAACTGCAATCAATCATTTATTTATAGTTTTATTATGGTGAACAAATGTAAAGAACAAATATAGGAGTTTTATTTCATTCTTCATAATATTGTCTTTTTTATCACTAGAAGGATGGTTATGGATTAATTTAATTTAAAAAATTTAACAACGCATCTGTAATCCCTGAAGAGATAGCCAGAGGAGTGCAGTATACTCTCACGCTTCATAATTAATCTTCTTCTACACGCCTGTAATCCCCGAAGAGGTAGGCAGAGGAATGTAGAACACTCCCACGTTTCATCGGATACCTTTTTACGTCCCACTATGGAATAGGTGGTGAGCCTATCGCCATCTATCGGGCACATATCCAGACTCCGAACC
>DWEJ01001262.1:0-13475 GCA_018245835.1 Mysoria sejanus stolli | reverse complement strand
TGTGTGGGTGTGTGGGTGTGTGGGTGTGTGTGTGGGTGTGTGGGTGTGTGGGTGTGTGGGTGTGTGTGTGTGTGTGTGTGTGTGTGTGTCTACCTACACCTCAAGGGACTGAGGATGGATGTTATTAAATATTTATAACTTGTCCACATAGGTCATGGAAAATACAATTTACTCGCTTTCCTGTACCGGGAGTGAACAATTAATTTTGAATCAAGTGATGATTAAACTGGAAAGGTGTGATCCATTTACATAAGATTACGCTCTTAGGGACATAAATCAACCTTTATCCACCTGAGTCCGCGTCGGCCCGAACCTCTGCTAATTAATAACGAGAAATCAATAAACAACAGAGTTGAGTTAATTACATGTTCCTATTAAAAATATGATCACCTTGTTGGTTCAGTGGTTGCAAGCGCGATTCCAAGATTTCCTTGTTTCGATTCCAGTATCTGGCAAAGTATTAATTGATTTGGTCATTCCCAACTACATCGTGTATTTTGAAAATAGCTTAAATTTTTTTCTTAAAGGTAACAGTCGATTTTTCGATAGTCAAGAACAAATTGGTATTACGCTAATATTTGCCTCAGACATTATTTAAAAAAACTACATAGAACAATTTCTGTCACTTTTAATTGTATCTGTTATTTTATTTTACTCTGTCTTAAAATGCTTAAAAATTACCAGTAATTGTTAATATATTTAACAGTAAATTATATTAAGAAAATAAATTAAAATTTTATATGTATTCAGAATACCCACAAATATGTTACTATGTACCTCCTGATTATTAACATAATTATGTATGTTATTTATCAATATTCACTGTACATATACCTAATATAATCTGTATTCAAACTCACGGTTAGTTCTAGATGAAACGTTTGCATGCAATTAGAAGCAGTATCAAACTGTTGAACTCGCTTCACGCGGCGTGTGTAATCTCCTGCGACTCTATATCACAGTTGAGAACATTCACGCGACTTGTTCCCGAAACTGCCACACTGACACACGACTTCCGAATTCGAAGAGTAGAGCTGTAGAGTTGTTGAGTTGTAGAGCTGTACAGACAAAAATAACACATATAATCTTTGGTGTTCATTTGTAATTAAGTATTCTTTATTAAATAATTTGTCAATAATATTCTTTTATATTAACATAATGGGAATTTTAAATTAAATAGAGAGCACTTGCAGAAAAAGAAAGAGTTACTGCATATTCTTGTTCTATGTTCGTCTCTTCATATTCGCACGCCGATTTCGCACACTCTCAAATTTCTTAGAACGTAAATTTAATATTTATTATTGACATAATATTTTAATATCACATATGAATCTGTATTTTTAAAATGTATAGGAATACCCTTCCTTACATGTATATAAAATCGGAATATAGAAAAAGTTCTCAGCGGATTATTTATTTACTTTAATAGGGCTTTACACAAATAACACCTGACTTTTAATTGCCTTACGCGAACTTGACGCTTGACGTTCCACTTTTACGCACGTGAAACTTTTATCTCAGCATGTGGCACATATTCGTGTTCACACACGCGAATACCTTTAGGGACGCGTGCAGTAATTTTAATTAAGCATATTTACCGGCGCGAGCGCTGGGCGTCAGGAGAGGTAATAAATGCTCTGTGTTAAGGTAACTAATGCGCGTGGGAGGGGGCCCCGCTGTAGCGAGCTTGGTAGCCGCGTCTACGACGTTCTCCGACAGGTGGCATCCACTTGCGAGCCTCCTTCCTTCCTTCCTGTTTCTATACTGCTGCAATTTTAAATATAACCCGTTCCGCTTTACCTCAATGTCTACTGATTTTATGTAACGCTGGTGGAATTTCAAGGTGCTCTTAATCCGTTAAAATATAAACAAACGTTAATTCCTCTATCTTGAACATATTTGAATAATCATAATTATTTGATTGTAATGTTAAAATTTTTACATATGCACATATTGTCACGCCCATGTCTCATTGGTGTACGCATAAATTAATGATTTCAGCCATTTTAATTTTTAGCTGGCATTTTTTAGAGAACAAATATAAGAAATTCCTACACAAGTCTGTGTATTTTAATCAAATCGAAGATAAAACGTACATTATGGCGTATTTAAATCCTGCAAAATCGTACAATGGATTGAGGAATTACTTTGTTTTGTATTTGGGTCAAGTTTTGCTCAACAGAATTCGGGTGCTTTCGAAAATCTAGGAAAATTGAATGCGAATCCGATTTGTTCGGATCTTAAACTGAATTCCTTTAAAACGCGAAACGTTACCTACGAAACCTCCTACTTTCGTCTTTGTATCAGAAACGCTATCGAATAAATACATGAAATCGTTTGACATTTAATATTGATCGAACCGTTTCATACTTCGACTTTCCTATAATCATACAAAGTCGTCAGGTATCGCAGTTTCGTGTTTTTTATATAATAGTATGTTTGTTCAAATTGATGAACGTTAAAGAAGCGCGTCAAGTCTTTAAGGCGAATGAATTCGACACTTAGTATTCTTTTCTTACCCCCTTATGTATCTAACATGATGACATAATAACAATTAGAGTATTTCTGTTATGGTTTGCATTTCAATAAATTGTTGGGAATTAGTAATTTACGAGGCAACCCTAATAATACAAAATCCCTTCGCGTCAGCCCTATAGCTCACCATGTTAATATTGTAAATGGGATACTAACTCCATCTGGTTGGTAAGTTTCGATATTAAAACCACAGGACTAATTTGGATAAAATTTTATATAGAGGAGATATTTAAGCTTTGAACTTGTACATAAGCTTAAATTGAAAAAAAAAAACATATGTGTGGCCTGTTTATTTTTCGTACTAAAAACAATATTTTCCGGTGAAAGAAATTCTAGAAGCGAAAGAGACGGTTATTTATGAATGGAATTCTGTTGAAGTTGCTTAAAAATGTTGAAATAAAATGAGAAATATTTATCTTTAAAAAGTCAAATCTCTTTTTCCTTCATATCCAGTAAAAGAGGCGATTGGCGAATTGTAAACCACATATTGAAAAATCAACTTCGGAATACGCCGACCGCGCTGCAGGCGCTGCGGTTATGTGGTCTAGATACTTCTAAAAGTGTGAGAAATTTGACCATTGTGCTCCTCCGCAGCAATGCGCTGGGTTCAAAGCAAATGTAAAAAATATCTATTTAATATTAATAGTCGTTCTGAACATTTGCAAAAATTGTATATCAATTACCGCGACAGACCTATTTGAAAACGCAATAATAATTACTAAACGCAATACACTTAAGACGTTATTACAATTAGGTATAATAAAAAATTAAAACAACTTGAAATTATTTTTAACATTAACACAATATTTGTTTTTTGCACAGTCAAAGTTATACCAAACATTTTGACCATAAAATTCAATGATGAGTTTTGTAAAAGCTCCGATAGTATAATACCTTTATACAAAGTAGATAACACATACCAGTCTGTTCAAATTACATCGTAAAACATTTGACACTCGTCAGCGGCGCTGTGCTGCAGAGCGTAGCTTAGTGACAGTGTATCTTTGTTATATAAACAACACGCAGCTAATAAAATAAGAATAAAAGGGACACGGCAGAACGAGAATAGCACGACTACAATGTACAATGCATCGTTAAGTTCCGAACCGATATATAAAATGTTAAATAGCTATAAAATCCGCGACATGCACACACACGTATGTTAAAAGATATGCTTGTTATATGTTGAACCGAACAACAATGTTAGAAGTCACAAAATTTTCTACAAGTATAATTCTTTGTAATCTTCTACTCTGCAATCTGGCTCTTTTATAGAGTTGGTGCTGGCAGACTGCATATAGTAAATAAGATCGCAGTTCAACATCATCATCAATTTACCTTTTATTATTCAGTGTCTGCGGGTCTCATCTCAGAAAACATATTAAGAAGCACAGAGATATAAACATGTACGTATGTACTGCCTAGCGGGACGTCCTGAATTCAATTCACGGGTCGAGCAGTGTTAAATTTTTCTAGTATTGGCTCGAAGTATTGGTCCGGTAAATGGCGATAGACTCACCAACTATTCCATAGTAGGACGTAAACGTAACTAGTGAATCGTGCGAGTATTCTACATTTCCTTGCCTACCTCTTCGGGGATTACAGGAGTGATGTCACGTTTATCACATTATTTTTATACATTACGAAGGTATTTTATTATCTTTCACAAGTACTTAAGTAAATTTTGTGTACATTGTAGATATTTTTATTTTTTCGTTTTTAATTTATATTATTTATTGCCTATATGTTTTATAGTATTTAAAGAAATAAAAATACTCAAATCTATTGTGTTCTACGCTATTCTGTTCTACGCTTCTTTGTTCTTCTCAATTCTGTTGCAATTCTCTACTCTACTCTATAATACTCTATTCTACTTTATCTAATTCTGTTCTATTAAATTCTATACTATTACTTAACACATGTGTACATATAACATCACTTAATGTTACATACATCTTCTAGCAGCGCTATATCGGTACGTGTGATTAAACTCTACATTTCTTGCTCTTGTTTTCACACGTCCGTTCTAAAAATGCATTTTTAAGAATGGCATTTATGGCGTATAAAAGATTTTAAAAGCTAGAACGCATTATTAAAAGTGTAACAAATCGTGTAACAAAACGTCAGACCTAAGCGTACATACTTCGCCTTAATAAAGGTCCGGCCTTCTTTCCAACTTAAAAGTATCTTTAACAGAACTTCAATGTATTTAATACAGCTTCAATTAATGTAACAATATCACACTTGTATGAATGTAGTAAAGGCGAAAATAGTTTGTCAGGATCATACTCGTAGCATGGAAATCTTTAATCTCTGTTGGTGGAATTTCTTAATATCTACCTAATCCTACTAGAAGTAGGCCCGACAATTTGTATTAGAAAGACCACGTAGATATTTTATAACTACTAATGTTTAAATTAAATGATTACTGATAAAAAAGAAATTCTAGTTTGTAAGTTGACCGTGTAAAAAAGCAAAATAAAAGGGCTCAGAACATTCGTTACACGATCCAAATCGTATCAGAGCCTCATCTTACCTTGGGCTACATTGCGTGATTGCCGGCGATTTCCTCGTGCAATAAATATTACCTCACATTATTTACCTCAGAGCTCTAGTTATACTAAAGCAACAAATAAATGTCGTGTTACGATAAATTACGAGAACAAGTTTGGTGTTTCTATTGTGGCAATAAATTGTACGTTCAGAATTTAAATTCAACGAATCAATGTAAGCGGTGATACTATAATATTTATAAACAATGTTGCGTGCTGTGGTTAATAGAACATTGGTTAAAGTGAGCGCGTAGATTGCATCTAAATAGCCTTGTGCGACGAACTTCGCGAGATAAGCACGCGACGCGTTTGAAAAACGCAGCGGCGGTTACAAACATAAATTTGCACCCCCTGTAATTTCCAAGGCGCACTGAAAGCTAATTATGTCCAACCTTAGCGTGGTGATCAAGTTTAATGCATGCCCAGCCGTAACTTTATCGCTTGGTTTAAAATTTAATTGTGAAAATGTATTTTATGAAGTTTAAATTTAATGCAGCAATATTTAGTATATTATTACGTTGTAGTTCTAGTTTTGTAACCGTTGACTCTGACTTAACGTTTATGTTTATGTTGTCGTATTCGTATCTATGATTATTTTTATATCAGTCTGAGTCTATTTAATAACAGTAAATAAGTAAGATTCTAGTCAAATGAGCTTAACGTAAACAAGATCTTGTTTAAGTTAAGCTTTTACGTACAGGATATCTTGTTTATGTTAAAAAAAATCCTTACATCCTTAAAACAGGTAAAAAGATAATCAAAACAGAGCAAATATCTTTATCCTTTCAAACCTGACTTCCAAACCTATGTTCATACATTCCCCTCTTCACGGACGCATGTTGGTTTGAATAATTTTTAAATATTCATAGATAAAATTAGACCGAATGTTTTCATGTTACATAGTAAAAACACAATCGTCTAACCAGCGTACGCAATTGATTGACGAAATCATGAAGGGCAACGTTATGTGCATGATAGGTGCGTGGCGAGATTACGCACGCGACGTGGGCGCGCTGCCACGCTCTTTATGCGGTTATGCGGTCATACGCGAACAGGCGATTCGTATGAAAATTATCCTGTAGTACGTTTAAACTTGAACACAATCTTATAACTAGCGGACGCAATTGAATATGAAAATTCTGAAACGTTGGATTATGAGAGGTGTCGTGGTGAGTTTGTGAGGCACGCGTGGTGAGACTAGACACGCGACGTGGGCACGCGCATCGCACCCCACGTGGTCACCGTCATATACGACGTGGTCGTATGGAAGGCAGCGCTTTGTATCACCGTTATCCTGATACACGACATCACATGACATTTTTTGTTTATGTTTGTTGTTGACATGTTTGTTGAAATGTCCACGTAAATAATTTGCCAACATTCAGTAAAGAAATTTTAGTAATATTAAATCTTAGAAAGCCCATATTCGGAGTGAGGACCACATTTCTAAACCACCAGGCCAATACTGCTTACGAATACACTCTTTTAAGCTTAGAGTTACTATATTATAAAAAGTGCTGAGAGATTTTTTCCACGCCTTTTTTTCTCGGTTCGCCGCATCAATGCGGTATGGGTGAAGCCACTCAAAGAGATAAATCAAATCGATACGATTTCTACCTATATCAAGTATTTATTTGGCTGGCCCGTTGGTGCAGTGATTAGTGAACCGGACTGTTCCGCAGCTATTTATCCCTTGTGGGTCTTATTCCCACCCAGAATAAATGTTTGCATGGTGAATGCATTTTTTTTACATCTGGAAGTAAAACATATATTTAAATATATGTCAGGCGTCCGGTTTCCATAACACAAGCTCTCTTGATGCTTACTTGGGACCAGATGGTCATGTGTTTTTTTGGACTGAAAATGTTCAGATAAAGTTTATTTTTAAACACCCATGTGTACTTGCATATTTGCTAACACACTCCAAAATTCGAGCAAAAGCGAAGCTTGTAATCCCTCAGGAAATAAGCTGTAAGTATGAGGGAAGCGCAGTTCAGGTGAACGTCATACATGGGCGCATATAATTTATAACAAACTCGGGCTACACGTGCGATCATATAAAATGGTAGTTACAAAAATTATTTTTAACATCATTGATATGAATATCTCATTGGTCAAATGCTTGAAGAGATAACTGTTCGGGAAGCTCTAGATTCAATCCCCGAGTTGGATAATCTTGGATTTTTCTGACTTGAAACTGGTGAAAGGGGGATACGTGGTACATTTCTCTGCCTATCTTCGGGTATTATAGGCGTGATATTACGTCCCTATTAGCGTAGGAAGTTATATTAAAAAAATCAAACGTTCTTATTAAATGAAATAATATTCTGTCAAGGAGTACCGTTTGACATAAACTTCCCCAGAAGAGCCATGTCCATAATACTCGCGCTGAGTTTGCGGGTTAAGGGTAACCCGCAAACTCAGCGCGCACGCAGAGCACAGCTTCTCACACCGCCTACGCGGCTACTACTCATGAGCAGCCAGGGTATACCTGTACATAGGCAAGACGCGCCATACTGTGTACCACACTGTGTACTTCGGCACGGGCTCAGGAAATATACCTTGTTTGGCGGAATATACACGGAAAATTTCCCACTAACAACATGTTATACAACGCTCCATAGACGTCATGGTCACCGGTGCGAAATATTGGAATATAAAATTAACGATGTACTTGACCAGCAAGGTCAGGCAATGATTTAAATATGTATTCTAAGCGAAACCCTAAGTATCTGATTTCTATTTGTGGTCTTCGACCTATTTTCGTTCATGCTGGACATAGGCCTCCCCAATAGCATGCCACTGAACTCTATATTCACTTCGTATCCAACCGCTGCTAGCCACTTTGCGTATATTACCATTCCACCTACCTGGAGGACGTCCTCGTTCGCTAACTCCTGATAAACAACCTAATTCTAAGTGTCCACTGTAGGAACGATAAAAGTAACGCTGATAATGTAATTAACCGCCCTTTTATAAGATTTTTAGAATATTAATAGAGCACAATCCTACAGTGTACAGTGTGCGCGAATGTAATAATACAAGAAAATTGAGCAAATCACGACATTAGCTCATTCACGCAGCCATAGTAGATACATGAGCCACAAAAATATCGCGTGTCTTGCCGGCTTTAAAACGCTTAGTTCTTATGAATGAAGTTCAGTGAATCAATTGAAAGTTTTTCAGTCTATTATTACTTGCTATTAACATTGGCGAGCGTAAAATTCGCATAAGGAAGGCGTCCTGAATCGAAACTGCTTAATGTCACGCTACAGAACACACAATTCAGAATGTTTTACTCACGTTAGAAGATAATAAAACATTAATATAAATGTATTGTAACAACGAAATAAAATTATTAAGTAGGTACTATTCATGTTAACTTATTTCGTTACTACACGTACCATTATAATTATGTATATTTAAAAAATATATACTTTTTATGTGTTTCACGAAGACGTATATTTAACTTTTCACCTGATTAATAATAAATTAACAATAAGATATGTAATAAGAAAAGGTTATTCCATCAATATTACATAAAGATCACGCCCGTAATCCCAGTAGAGGTTCTATTTTATTTAGCAATCAGCTAGCGTTTGACTGCTATCCCAACTAATGGAAAGCGAAATGCAGCCTAGGATGTAGCACGCTTGCCTAGGAAGTGCCTATTCATTGTTATTTTTAATAATTCCAGACATTTGATGGTAGAACGGAGGTGGGGTCACAAATAATGGATTTCTCATGCGCACTCCAATATATATCTGATAAAAAACTGCAAGACGAGTCAGACAAAGATGGACTATGTCCTAAAGCTGGCTTATGTCCAGCAATGGACTGCAATAGGCTGATAATAATGATAATGATTATTATTATTATTCTGTTTTAAACGCATTTTACACTTTCATCTGAACTTTGCTGTGAGTTGCATCGCATGTCTGGTTGCAATACGAGAGCGTGTCAGTTACATTAATCTTTTTAACTGGTAACGACCTACGAATGTTTTTAGATATAAAATATAAAACTAACGCTTACACAACCCATTAACAATGCACAATTAATTATTATAACGGCTGTTTCAGATATGTTGTATTAATTAAAAATTACATTATTGCGCTTGTATGAGATATTCGTATGTGTTAGTAAAACGCATGCTTGAAGAGAATTATAAGTAACATTACGCCTGCGAAGCTCGAAGAGGTAAACAGTGTAATGTACACTCCCACGTTTTAGCAGTTACATTATACATTATACCGGGCACAAATCCAGCCTCCAACTTACTATTTACTAAAAATTTCAAGTCAGAAAAACCTGATAGTACCAGACACGGGAATCGAACCCAAGACCTCTTGATCAGCATTCGCGCTTGCAACCACTACACAAGGCAGTCAAATGTACCTAAGAAAAATTTTAAGTAATTGACACAAATTCATTCATTAATATAAAAATCTTTACGAATAATTCTTACTACGTCTATCTCCAACTAGAGTTCCAAAAATATCACCCACAACAATAAATGCACAGAAGCAACAATTTTTGGAAGCGGGCACGTATTTGTCGACATATTTAACAACAGAGGATATACAATTTTCTCATTTGCCAATCCTAAATACCGAAGTTCTTGTGAGAACAATGTTGGTTACGCAAATAGAAGCCTGCTTTTGACATTCGAATACAGGAACATATCAGCCGAGCCTAAGCACTTCTGTCGCAGTGCAGAAATGTATTCCCTTACGATGTAAAGGATGTGGTACACACGACCGTAAAGACTCTCCACATGACGCATTAATAGTCCCCACGGACTTATCCGAGAAGATCGTTAATCCGATAACAGTCACGAATCAACATATCCGTGTCTCTCATAACTTATAACATAATACTTATAACATAATATCTTGCTTGTATTTTCCGGAAAGATTAGACTGAGGAGTTTAGTACTCCTTGTATTTCGGCGGATATGTTAGACGTCCCTTGGAGTACAGGTTAAGCCTATAGCTACTACTGTAACTTTCAGTTAAAAAAATGGTATTGATCCCTTTAAAAATTAATGATAACTTTCTACATAGTAATTGGGTTTAATTACGTGTAGTACATATCTTAATTTCTATTAACCGTTAGAACTGCTAGCATCACAATATCTTATAGACATTGTGTATTAAAACAAAATCTAAAACAATCGCGTAAATAATTCCTGGTATAAAAAAAAGCTGTTTACGTTTCACATGTATTTTAAAGTACTTCTACCGTCCAGTACCGGCTACCGGCTTTGAGCAGTCATTTGTCTAGATTCTAGACTTGCGTAGATCTGGATTCCTTTTTCAGACCTGCCGTGTCGATTTGATATAATACACTGTAACTATAAGTTGCGCAATATCAGACCCAGCTTTGGATATAAATGAAAAGGACTAAAACTCATCAATCTTGACCAAATATGAGTAGTTTAAACACTCCCTGATGGGGAGTAGAAGTCCCCGAAACCAGCGTGCGTGTGTGAAAAGCGCAAAGAAGACGTCTGTAACAATAGGTATATTTAACAATCTTTGCCCTCTGCCTACTCCGAAAAGTATCTGGCGTGATGGTCTAATATATTGTAGAAAGAGTGATAACAATAATACCAGTTGACATTTTACTTGAATGTATATTTTCAAGCACATTTTACAGAGATATCGTAGAAATGAACAGTATAAATGTTTAACTAAATTGTAGGCAATATGGTCAAAGCCTTTGGTAGTTCAATATGTTTTCTTTAGTAGTTTCGTTGCGACTTAGGATCTTAACCGCAACCTAATCTAAATTTCATAAAACGTTTCTTACGATCTCTCCGCCGGGAGCGGTAGCTTTGAGCCAAATTTTCCCTTTGCTGCGTTTTGTGGATCCTATCTCAGATCCATTCTGAGATAGGATCGTTTTAAATGGGAATTACGCAATCGGCTGAAGTACGTCGCCGCGTGCAAAGTTTACCAGTTTTGTTCGTCAATACCACTTCAACTGATTGACTGAATATTTAGACGTGCACTCATACACTGCTTTCGCTTGTGTCCAGTGTTCTGAAATCAGCGAGTGAGTTTTTGATTCGTTTTAAACAAAGCCTTTATATGGATATAAATAACCTATAAAAGCTTTTTTGATGACAATAATAATTTGCAAAAGAAGACCCGTTAGTTGGATTATCGATGTTGCAACGAATGTAGACTTTATGTATGAGTTATACGTCGTATAATATTAGACAGACATATTACAAATTGTACTTCATTGAACGACACGTACCTACGTAAATTTTTTTATTTCGATCTAAATTATATTTATAGCACATTATAATACTCATGAAAACCGTAAACAGAATCGCACAAAAATCCGTAAATTAATCGGTAAAAATCGGTAATTCTATCAATTTCAGTTAATAATTTATAACTACGTTTGTAGCATCGGATGCGTATTAATTTTTTCAAATTATACCATTAAAATAATTCTTTACGTCTCAATCACGACCTCGCTGCGAACAGCGAATGCTAATGAAAAGGCATCCTGATCCTGAAGGCATGAACAGTTCCTTAACTAATCAAGTGTTCCCGAAAATACATACAGACAGTTAAACCGGTACATAATTTTATTAGGTTTTAAAATATACATCGCTTTCTAATAATTTAATTTTTAATATTAACTCCGTTTATTGTTGTATGCTACATCATTATCTAAATATGTATTTAAGAATCAATATTTATTCTTTCGTATAAACTGAAGTAAATACAATTTACACAAGAATGTATTTTAATAGTCTCAGGTGACCTGGCCTTTTTAAATTCAGCACTTTTATAATATCGCAGACGCGGTGGATGAATATTTATTTGTTGAATGCCAGCAAGATTGCAGGCCCCGAGCATACAAAATTACCGCCAGACAGCGAAAGTCCATTAGGTTTTATGGGTTCCACTCGGGAGGACGAATAGGCGAGCCGAAACGCTGAAATTAATTAAATTCCGTCTTAAATTCACACCTAACATAACTCTGCCGGAAAGATTGACGTACTTTTGAACTTAAAAACACGTTTTGGGTTGCATTCTAAATCGTTCTTTAGTGTTTCATTATTTTCATTTTGGTTTTATAACCAAAGTTATTGATATAACTTTATGCATTATTAATGATTAATAAATTGACTATATAAATATTTTATACAAAAGAGGTGAATTAGTTATTAGCATATTGTCAATACATCTTACAAGGATAGATGGAGAGCATAAAGTGCCATAGGTATCTCTCCTATACGACTTGACTTTTTTATTTTAAGTCTATCATAATCTTCGTAGACGGACACTTGTTTTTTTAAAGACGCGATTAACCAACGTGTTTGGTCATACAAGGCGAATATTTCGGCAAATGTATTCATAATTTATAACATAAAAAAACGTTACTTCACGCCCGTAATCCCAGAACAGGTAGGCACAGGAATGCAGAACACTCCCACGTTTCACCAGTTAACTTAATTAATTAACTAATTAATAACTTAATTACTGTTATTATTATGTCGTTATAAGACAGTGTTAGATATTCGCAGAGAACCTGGAAAACTAATTCTGTATTCTGCAATTCCTATACGGCTCTATGTTAAGCAAAGCTCGCCGCTATTAGCGAAGCTTCTAGCTTAAACTTTTCCATTGCTGCAGTACATATTAGAAGATTGTTTTGTAGACTACTTAGGAAGTACTACGGGTGGGGTTACGAAAAGTACTGTTTATTGAGTTTTTCTAATTTAAAACTTGCTGTTTTAGCTCGGAGTGTGGATTTCGGCTGGTGTGAGGCAATAATCTCACAATACTCAATAGACACCTATTTCATGGACGTTTAAGGTAGCTGATGAAAAGCAAAAGTATTACAATGAATACAGGCATGATACAATGTCTTGGTGCGTTTCTTATGGAATGCGGTATAAATAGAGTTTTTTGGGTTAACCTAAACATATTGTATGGCATCCTAGAAATAAGTAAATCAATTTAGGCGTCCCTATGATTCTGGGAATATTTTCTTTAGGTGCGTTCTAGGAAGGTAGAAAAGTTGTGATGTAAGAAATACATTGGCTGGAAGGCAAAATGATACAAACCAAAGAAATGCGGTAACGATCGAGCTAGCCGAGTGCACCGCCGCTCGCTTACCGCCCGCGCCTTTCAAATACTCTTTTCCGCAATCAGCCGACACTTTTCTTCACTTCCGTTCGTATTTAATTATTTTCAGTAGTTCTTTATAACGACTTCAACCACTGCTCCTATCTGTACACTTCGTTATTAAATGTTTAAGTCAATAAGCTACAAATACGACAAAACGATGACGATTTTTGTTTAATATCGCTAATGTATATTAAATTTTTAAATTGACTGCCTCGTTGGTCGTGTGGTT
>DWEJ01001261.1:0-13476 GCA_018245835.1 Mysoria sejanus stolli | reverse complement strand
ATGTCATGTGGAATGGGTGATGAGTCTATTGCCATACACCAGGTTCATATTCAAATTTCGAACTACTAGAAAAATCCAACAGTGTTCGACCGGGTACTCTCAGGATCTCTCGATCGCCAATCACGCTTGCAACCAACACGACCAACGAGGCAGTCAGTCAGTTTTATTTAGGTATAAGAAATACAATTAGGTACAATTTTTCCTATTCAACGCTGACCATTACAATGGAGTTCATGAACGCAATGTTATCCGGCAAGCGCTCCGCAAATAAATAGCACAGCCGCTCAAATACTCAAATACTCCCACATCTGTTGAAAAACGTGAAGTACCGCGGAATTGAGTTTCAAAAGCCCATGAAGCTTCAAGAGACGCTCAACAAAGGGAGAACTTTAATATTATCGGATGATCCTATGTCCATTGCGTGTTCCTATCTGCAAAAATTCACGCACCCTTTGTAATAATATATCTCGGTAGGCTCTTATCTACCCTCGTGCCAATCGCTCCACTCCGGAGGCTCAAAAACGATAAAAGGGCCCACTATATCATATTGGCACTCCTGATAGAGGTTCGAGTAATATTTGGCAGTTCGTGAAGGATAACGGACTTTACAAAAGTGAATTGATGGTACACTCGCCGCAAGTAAGTTCGAACGTAGAAATACCTTTGGAATGATACGCAGATTTTACAGGCAGTTTCGGCAATTCAAAGCTGATCCGCGTAGAAAAAATCTATTTATTTTTTTATGTAGATAACACGCTTGCATTGATCTCCAAAACTCACACAACGCCTATGAAACACATCCTACAATTGTGAGACCTTTTTGTGGTGCGTAAATGCTTTAGAAAATATGTTAGCTCATAATTTTCTAGCAATACTTGCACCAGTTACTTTTTAGATGTTATCAAAAACCTTTTACATACACTTATATCAGTGCAAAGAGAAATATAGAAATCAGTGTTCCTTTAATAATCTTTGAGGTGTGAATGTAAACAAAACAATGTCTCGCTAATTCGCCCTCGCCCAGTGAGGTCACCGGGTGCGGCCGATGAAGAGCCGAGGCCTTTATTGTAAAGCGAATATTTGTATAAGAATATTTTGCACCCTTATTTACATGTATTTACATTTACAAGTTACTTAAATTAAGGTTCTGCGGACCTACAACATTTGACATAAAACGGGGAAACAAAATTTTAAAAAATTCAAATCAATGGTAAAGGTATTAAAATATGGAGCAAAAGGCAACGATGCCATGAATTATTAATTTCAACGCTTCTACCGCGAACTAACGCCGCACGCGTTGCATGCGAATAATATGTTAAAGAAAGTGTGCATAAAATACCAAGTTTTTTTTATTCACATTCAAGTAGTAAATATATAGTTTAGCCTTTAATTTTAATAAGTGCTCATACCTTTCGTTCTCGCTAAATGTGGTCAACCGCTTTCATTGTTATCACGATACATACAACCAAGTTTGTATTGAATGTTAGGACATTTCTATTTTGTAAATAATGTAAATGATAAGATGTATAATGAAGTAATTTTTGCTAAGTTCATTGTTTTACTTACTTAACTGTAACATGCCCACGATAAAATGATTAATGGTTACGTAAAATACATAACAATGTAACCAGACGAGATTTCATAACAGTGTACGCTATTTTTAATGACTTGTCACCATTAATATCGTGTTTGTATGGAGTTTTTTACATTTTTATTGCACCTATCATAAAAACGGTATAAAACATGTCTATAACTGTATATGAATTTTGTATGTATTTTATTTTTAGTTCTATATAATAACATTTTTAATACAAAAAGTTTTTTAATTTTATGTAACATGTGTATTTGTAATATATATTAAAAGTTGTTAAAGTACAAGGAAATAAAATAAATGGAAGAAAGGAATTGAGTAATGTACTCATAGACCAGAATATCTGATGGTACGACGACTGGGAGGAATTAATATCCTGATGCATCGAATAGATGATATCATTGGAATGGGAAATCGACCCGAGGATTAAGAACATTAACATCTTTGTCGAATCGACAGCTGATCATGAGTGATGAGTCATCGTGATGAAAGGATTAGTCGCAATGTCCAGGTTGCGCCAGACAGTGTATGTCCGTATGTAATCAAACATAGTCGCCACTCAGGGCTCCTTTCATGCACATAATAACGATTAATAACTATTAGGTTTATTAATTTTTTACCATAACATTCCTTATTTACGTCTATAATGCTGTATCTCTTTTACTAAGTCACGCTGCGTGTTGAAGTAGTCGCCTTAGATTACCATATTTCGTATCATTTCGTGAAACGATGAACAACTAACTGAACGTTTCATGGCTTTCCGAACTGGCATTTATGGCTTTTTTGCATCATAAAGCCATCCACGGTTTTCATAAGTTGGAAAACCGTTTGCGTGTCGTTACCGCCGACAGCCACGCGACTGAGTCGTGTTGGACGAATATCAATCCTTTGCGTGTTATTTCATTGTAATACGATTTACGAAACCATAATGCCTATACAATAGCAAGCTTAATCCGACTGTAATGTAAACAGCAATGATCCAATATCAAAAACGGTGATTGTTGTGTGATATATACGGGTAACTGTTATTTCAGTTATTCAAAATTCAGAGGCATTAAAATGCTGCCTCGCATGTATAAGATAATTAATAAATTGTATATTTATTAATATCAAGTCAATTTAATGTCAGATTAGCAATATTTTACAAATAAACAATAACAATTTAATAGAAGCGAAAGAAATCGCAGCGAAAAATCAACTATTTAGCAAAACTACAGACCAGCATTCAACTATCGGATTATTTGTATTAAATGTATCGGAGCTTGCTAGCCACTTAATCATAATGAGATTTTAAATGAATATTTAATTTTTACGGCACATGATTTATAGATCTGTCACCGGTGCACAGTGACGGCGTTATTGATTTTCGTCGGCGACTCGGTTGCTCGTTAAAACAAAACACTGGTGTTACGATATAATTAACGGTATAATTTACAACGGTCACGTATCGCGAACACGTTGCTCTAGTGAAAATAAAATTAGTTCACCACCTCCGTTCTGACCACGCGATATTATAAACAGTCATCTTTATACCTTGTCACATACTTATTGCTTTTGTTTTTTGATATTATTAAACTAGTTCATGATAGTCACTGACTTTTCGTATTCGAAATACATTCGCGATTATACCTGCCTGCCTGTTTTGTCTGTGTCCTGTATGCCTAATAAAATAACGTAACATCACTCCTGTAATCCCCGACGATATAGGCAGATGAAAGTTCAAGATTACTACATTAATAACTTAAAAACATTCTATCAAATTTATCTAGGAAATGTTAAAAAATAAAAACGCAATTATAACTGAAATTTACATCAAGTTATAATCATATATAATCAGAAATGTTATTTGTTAACCTTGTTCAGAAAAAAAATAAAAAATAAGTGTTTTTTTTGTAAAATAAGTAATTCCCATAAAAATAGCGGTCATTGGACTACCAACGGGCATATGTAACTTCACAATTCCATAGGCTCTAGGCAACGATTACCATTTTTCATGACGCGAACCCATTCATTCCTTTTCTCCCTTGGCTATAAAAATACAGCGAAATACACGCTGTGAATAATGAACTAGAGTTCATTCAAACATACCATCACGCTACCTAGACTGTAGGAGTACACCAACGATATGCTTTAAAAGAGGTACAAAATAATACACAAACAACTTAAAAAAATTCTTAATAACGTACACAACGTATCTACTAATAATGTGGGAACTAAAGAGCGTTTCCTCATAAGATCTCGTCGTATCTCGTCCTCTTATCACAACCAAAATTTTTATTGCAACTGGAACTTACATATTATACCACCACTAACTAAGTAAATATACACCAAACTTGTTACGTAAGTAGGTATTTTTGGCGAACGAAATAAGTACGACTTTTTTTTTGCTCAAGTTTAATCAGATGGTAGAATCGCACCAACCATTCTGATTTTTTTATATAGTGTTTTCATCAGCACTGCAACACTGTATTCTTTTCTTTCATTGGCCTGGTCATTCCTGTAAATAAAGAATGGAGGACTGTTTGTCTAGATATATAAATTTTGGGAGAGTTTTTGTGTCATGGTTTATAAGTAAATGTGGGATATTGCATATAATACAATACAGTACATTTATTTAAAAATAAAAATATACGTTGCAAAATTTCATAACACACTAAATTCAAAACCTAAGTATTTTTTACGAAATTAATATATCACGAAAATTGGTTTACAATGCAGTGAAATAAAACATAACTACAAAGAAATTACGAATTTCAATACCATATGGTGCCTCTTTATCGACCCCTTTTTATTTGAAGACAAGTATAATTATATGCGATGTTGCTTATTAGAGGCTATGATTTATTTAATGGCCGCTATAAAAAGTCAACCCTAGTTGGACTGCCGAGTGGCAAAAACGTTAAACGCCTGTCACTCAATGTCACCGAATTCGGCACGTGAATAGGGGTCGCGCAAAACATGGTGGACTTCTTTTTTACTATCATTTACTTTAGTCGACTATATAATTAAATGAACTTTTTTACTATCATTTACTTTAGTTTTACTTTTTATATTTACTTTTTTACTATCATTTACTTTAGTCGATTATATATTTAAATGAAAATCTTTTTTACTATCATTTTCTTTAGTCGACTATATATTTAAATGAGCTTCTTTTTTACTATTATTTGCTTTAGTGGACTATATAATTATTTAAATGAATAATAGCCAAATATATCCGTTGTAAACACATGTATTTATAGCACATAATAAGTATTTTTAAATATATATAAAACTACTATTATGTAAAAAGAATACATTTCATAAACAGAACGATGAAAGACCCTTACATATTTAGGACAGGTTATTGAAAGTCTTCATGTATATGGTCTTGTCGGAATCAATGGAGGGATAATTAGGATTCATCATCTATGAGACCGAAGGACATAGTGATTTTGTTTTTGGAGCACAATAAATTTGTGTTAAAAAATATAATGAACTTTGAATAGTGTACCCATATTTGATGATGTATGTTTGATGAATATGTTTGATGATGTATTCCTTAAATATGTAGTAAACTACATAATGTGATACGTTACTACTTATTCGGTTCAAAATTAAATACTACATTCACATGTGTAGGTATAATATCCAAGTACAATGGAAATTTTAACGGCCTTGAGACAGTAAGTATGTATAATCGAGAAATACAAGAAACTAATGTAATGTTGCTGTAACTGGCAAGTAATAAAGCATTCGAATACATTGAATGCAATCTGTTCGCTTTTCTACTTCACTTCTGTATGCCAAATTAATAAGAATTACTGTACTGCTAGATCTGAGACAAAAATTTAAACGAATTATTTAAATACGTACATATGTATTTATGTCATGAAAGTACCTACAAGTGAAGTACTTCCTTGTCCCCTTTAACACTTTCATCTCAAGCACAAAACAAGCCCGGTCTCTTAGAATGCTAAGAGGACAATCTTAAGAATGTGCGAATTATACAGTCCTCTGGAACCATGCGACCTCAAAGACTAATTACCCTCAAAACAGTCAAAAGAATTTAGATACGTAGTGTAAATTACTTTTATTTCAATATGTGTAAAAAAGCATAATGTATTTACACACGTGAAAATCAACGACGGGAGTTTATAACAAAAATAAAACCTCTGATATACATTGAACTGTCCTCCTTTATTTAATTAATTAAAATAGCGTGTCTCGCTATGAATGTGAAAACAATGTGAAGTTGCTATTTAAAAATTTACATTCACATTGCCTTTTGTATAAACGAATGCTTTTTATTAACTATTCAAGTAGCTGTCAAACAAGACTATCAACGGCAATAATTTAAAACGCTAATGTAATCGCATTGGTCGTCGGTTGAACAATGGCCGCCGGAAACGCAATTAACCACGTATTGGACGGAAAGAGGAAATATCAATTCGCCTGCGGGAGATTGATATGTTCGGTTTAGTAGTAGGGTCACTCAATTATGGACATATTGTACCTGTATTGTATATATCGTACCTCGAATACTTCTATATTATGATACATAATTATACAGCAGCGAAGTAAATTTAGTATGAGGTGATTGGTATAAGTCATATTTGTTTAAACATGTCATTGTCATGTAAAGACTAGAAAAACTGACAAAGAACGCTTGTCTTCAATTAAACTCTATTTCAAGACCGAACGTTACTTAGTATCTTTCAATTTGTTCATGTTTATCAATTTTTTTAAAAAATAAAACTGTTTGTTCCCACCGCGTAGTTATAAAATAGTGAACATACATTTAAAGTCAGTACCTATATTTTTAAAGCTGGCCACTAGCGCCATGTCTGAGGACTGAGATGATCGTGTACAGTACACACGCGTTACGAAACCATAACTGTCATAGCGAATACAAAGTTTTGTTACTTTTCTCATAATGTAACGGTAGACCACATGGACCAATTATAAAAATATCTATAGGTATGGTATGTATAGCTTCGTCTGAACCATCCGTCCGTGTCGGTCTATTGTAGTCGGCGCTCAATCAAGCCGAATGGAGCTTCGACGCATACGTTTCAGTCAATTGTGCATTCGATATTAGAATTGGAAATAGCGATTAGCATAGGCGGAGTATTTTGGTACATTATGTCGATATCGACCCTTCTATCGTTCCACTGTTGGAACATGGGTCTCCTCTCAGAATGAGAGAGTTAAGGTCATAGTCTGCCACGCTGGCCAAGTGCAGATTGGCAGACGCATAATGTCTACACTTAGTTAAATACAATAATAATGTATTAATGACTTCTAAATATTTAACGTTATGTCTTCAGATAGTTAAAGGTTTATAAGTCATCAATACATTGTATTGATTGAAAGTATGTATGAAATCAATATGTATTTACTTGCAACGCAAAATTATATATTTTTTCCTAATAAAGGGGGGAGGGGGAGTTAAGAGGTTATTACGGTTATTCGTGTAGCTGTATATGAACTAAATCGTACCATTAATGTACTTACCATTAATGTACTCTAGTATCTGATTTAAATAAATGACTAACTAATAGTTGTTGGTTAATATAAATGAGATGGATAAATCTTAATCTGCGAATGGAGACCTTGGCTAGTTTTTCTATAACGCAATTTATACATGTGGTAAGATCCTCTGGAAGTATATTTGTAAGTTTTTAATAGAAGTTTATTACGGTGAGTGTGCAATATACATAATTAACCTGACAAATTATTTTATAGTTATGAACCTAGAAGGAGAACATTCTGAAGGGAATGATAATATCAGAATCAGGCAACAAAATAATTGAAATAACTCTAAATTGGAGAGACTTCAAACACGTTAATATTACATCAAATGCTTAAATAAGCCGATTCAAAATAAAAGCGCAAAGTGACGCTGACAGAACACAGCCGCGCGTTCGCAAACATCCTGTGAACGACGGTGATCTCACTGCGTGGATACCAAGTGCATTCAAAATGCGGGATATTTAGGTTGATTGAACAACAGTGCATCGATTAAAGAAAGGAACGTGCCAAAATATAAAAGAAAGAAACCAAATAAAGGAAAAATCATAGAGTCAATGTAGAGCCTAGTATAATTACGAACTTAACAGTATGTAGCTCTCTATGAAATTTGTTGAGGTTGTTCCACATTTGAAGTGACGTCAATCAGTGAGACATTGATGTTTTTTTATTTTGTGACGTCATGGATTTATTGTAAAATTTATAGGACACAGTTATATTTTAATGAAGCTATATTAATTTCTATAGTTTCAAATGGCATTAAGGTATCACCACAGATTTGACCTTACTGCCCAGTGAAATACTGTTGATATACATATATCATATTAGATTCAAGGTATTAAAATATATTACTTATAAGAAATGCTACCAGCCATCACATCAATTTAATCTTTTAATCCACAATAAAGCATCAAAATAATATCTACCCAATTAATAAATTTTGCAAAACAATGTCCTATATTTCAATTGTAATCGTTGGCGTACACACTAATGACAAAGTGCGTATTCAAAACGCTAAAACACGTTGTACTCTATAAAATCAAAACGTCCCGCGTCCCTGTTTGAGATATTTGTCGTCGCATTAAACAAGGGCTCGCAAAAAGTCGAGGGAAGATCAAAGCGAATGACGCGGCGACGAGTCTGGAATAACATCCAGCGATGCACTCAACACCATGCGAAAACGCATACATCTACCAACTTTTAAATATTACAGACATTTTGCAATACAACGCGTAATACGTTCTAAACCTACATTCTATTACCACAGTAAGCCATCATTGTATAACGAACTGGAAAGTACTTGGACCAATTAGTGAAGTAATACGTCTTTAGGATGTCTTTATTATAATGATGTACATGGACTTAAATATGAGAACAACGCAGAGGTCAAACAATGATCTACGTGAAAGTGCTATGTCATTATGCATTCCTGTTACCGTGTCCTCGTTTGAAATGTATGTCTTCATTTGAAATAGTCACAGCGGATCATTGAGTGAACAATAAAATTTACACACAATTGATTGTCAATGCGTTTTTAAATTAACATTTACCAAACAATAATTAATGTCCGCGCTTTAAATTTGGAGAGCAGTAAAACATTCACCGAATATTGAACTATTGCACAGTAACATATTTTATAGTGAGTCTGCTTTCCGTTGTGGACGAGTTATTAAAGTTGCAAATGAATAATACTTAGGTATATTAAAATGTGTGCAACAATACTATGCAATTTATTGTAAATTTCATTAGTTATAATTATACACAAGTTGCAGTAAATTAACACAATAATTACTTTTTTGATCATATATAAACTTATCATTAAACGAATCATCATGAATGACGATATCATTATCGACGATATTATTATATTACATTATGAAAGACGAAGCCTAAACATGCCTAGATAATTATTAGGAAATAATTCAGTCAGAGACATTTAAATAAAACAAATATAACACCGAGAAATAAATTATATATATTCGTACAAAATATATTCGTATAAAAAACTATAAAAAATATATATTCATTTAAAAAACTAAGCCGACAGTCATACAAGGGTACTTTAAAGTATAAAAATCTTTCTTAATCATTTCATTTGGAACCACTTACATTACTCATTACATATTTATAGGTATAATATATTGATATGTTTGCTTTAAACCCTCACAGTGCACCATCGTTAAAACTTACACTGACGCGTTGTTGTATAATTGTTCACGATGACGCGAGCGCGCGTTATTATGAGTGACATCTTGTAGGCAGGGCACAACAACCTCCGTTAGACTGACGCGCCCTGAGTCAGAGTCAAGCCTCTATACAAATAAAGAAACAAACCTGTACAAACCACCTTAATATAAACGTAACATTCACGCCTGTAATCCCCGAAGCAGTAGGCAGAGCAGCGTAGTACACTTCTTTGTGACACGTTATGTTTACGTCCCACTATGGTATAGGAGTTAATATAGTCGAACATATTTTATACTCGTTTATTGTCCAATATTTTCTTGTCTTTCATTGTAACCACTTATGAATGCCTAATGAAATGCTTAGTCCTAAACATTACTATGGTAACTCTAGCTGTTTTTCGTAAATATGAGTATGAGATAGTTGAGTCCTTCGCCCCTTCCACTACGAAAGTGCAACTTAACGTGCGTGTCGCCCACTCCACCTTCTGTCACGGTGACTTCCCCTTCCGTCCGGGATAAGTCACGCGCGATAATGCCCTGAAATAGAAATAAACGAGGTCAGAACTAGATATCAACATGGTTTTCTTACAGACATTCTTCCTAAGCATAGAACTTTTTAGACTTAAAGCTACCAGCAAGTTTGCCTATTGAAATGTATTTTTCCTTAAATATACGAAGATACAAAGAAAATATAATAGTCAAAAATTTCGGATGTAATCATTTTTACTGATAAGTTTAGTGCGTAATCAGGTCAAATCTCAGTTATTGCTAATACGTGTTACAAATACAATAATTGGAACAAAACGTTAGTTGTTCACATATCTATATATTGTCAATGTTAGATAATCCTATAAGAACCTCATTAACGTTAAGATTTAAAATGTAATTATTAACTATCAAATTTCGATTAGTACAGCACTTCTTGTTTACTTCGCTTCTTTGTTTTTACAATATATCACGCGTTAGAAACCAACCGGAGGTGTAGCGGTAATATACATATATACGAGAATTATAAAGTTATGTGCATTCCGAACACTGAATTTGCACAGCTTTGCGTGTCCAATCTGCAAACAGATTTGAGAATTCGAACAGTACTGATTACATAGACACAAAGGAATTACTAATCTACGCAAATACAATATGATTACTGATGCAATCTATAGAACAGATCTATCAGTTGTACCATAACATTTATCATTTATTAATACGAATAATTAATTTAATATCATTGTCTTAATAATGCTTGGGATTTGCTTTATAACGCAACGTATATTGAAAATAATTAAAAATAGTGCTTACATTTTCTTAAGTTTGTTGATATTAAGAAAAGCTGTAAACTTTAAACTTGAATACATATTAATAAGTCACGTATCTATAACCTAGTTTTTTCAAAACCGGCCTGTCACTTTGGGAGCCCGGGTTCAAATCCTAGCGCGCACCTCTACAAATTGTGCGTTTTTAGGGTAAATACCATTTGCTATAACGGTGCAGGAAAACATCGTGAGAAAACATGCACACCATAGAGTTCTAAAAAATGTTTCTTCAAGGCTTGTTAAGTTTGCCAACCTGCACTTGGCCAGCGTGGCAGAGTTTGACCCGTGTTCCAACAATGAAACGATAAAGAGATCGGGAAAGTAACATAAACATATTTGTTAAAATCATATTTAATTGATTTAGGGACAAAACACGATTATTACAACATCTTCACGCCATGTAACTTAGAGGGTAGGTAGAGCGCCCAGTGCAAAATATACATAATCACATTTGACAAATAAAATTTCATTCAATATAACATTTCTAAGAACAATATTTATATAAAATATCGAACGTGAGGTGGGGAGCGGATACATGTATTATTTGTTTAAATCCCTCTTCCGTGCAAGTGTCATGTATAGTACATTTTATCAAAATCAGATGGGCACTTACGCAGGGGCATCTCTGAGCAAACTGCAAATCGAGGATAAAAGGGGATAAGCCCTTTATAAAATACCCATAATATTTTTCAATATGAATAAACAAATGTTATTTTATCTTTACTTTTGAATTAACTATTATATTATTATATTATTAAAACTATTAAATATTAACATATAAATATTTTTTTTATAATAAATCAAACAGGCAGTTAATTGGACTGCCTCGTTAGTCGTGTTAGTTGCAAGCACGACTGCTGATCGGAAGTTCCTGGGTTCAAATCCCGAATCCAGCGCTATTAGATTTTTATAATTTAGATTTTCTCGCAGTGGCTCGGGGCCAGGTAATTAATTTGTAAGTAATTAGCACTAATTACTTACAACTAAACACTTAATATGCATCAATAAACATCGAGACAGACAGTGACTGATCGTGTTATAACAATTTCTGTTTAAGCTTCAATTTATCATAACTTACATTAATTTTATAATCACTGTATGAGTGGAAAGTTTATCTACAAGCGTACTTATATATTCAAAGTATATTCAATACTACATTGAATGGCCAGATGGCATGATGATCTGCGAAAGGCTGCAGGCAGAAGCTGGATGCGGCAAGCCGAGGACAGGGCGCGGTGGCGCTCTTTGGTGGAGGCCTATGTCCAGCAGTGGACTGAGAAAGGCTGATGATAATGACGATGATAATACATTTTAAAATATAATGAACCAAAACTTTAACTTTAAAACTAGAAATTTTGTAAAACTTCCAAATAATTACGTCACGTACAATTACGTATATATGTAAGTTTCATTGCGTCATGGTAATCGAAATGTATATATATAACAATAAAGTCATTAGATGTACTCTGTTCTAATATTAAGCTCATCTTTCTTACGTTTTCTTTACTCACTTTGATAGTCCGCTGCTGGGGATCTGTATACGAATAATACTTGTCCCGTCTTATTAAAGGTATTTTGTTGTATACAACTTTCTCCGTGGAAATCAATAAGTTGTTCACTCTTGTACCGAGAACCAAGTCCTTCGTGTGCACACATATTGTGATAAATAAAAAAATTACTACTAATATTAGAATCTTCATTTTTATCACATTATACACTTGCGTTGTGTCGTTACTCAGAACTGAGACTAGTTCGCTTTGAGGAAAATATTATTATCAAAGCTGAGTGTTTAACCTTGCGCATCACGTATTACGAAGTTTTTAGCATATGCCACATGTTATTTACATAATGATGTCAACACTGTATTGTTTTTTAGATGTTATGTTCCTTATAAACTTGGTACTAGTTTGTCTATTTATAGTCAAGTTTTATTTTAGTATATAAGATAGTATAATGACAAAACTTAAGAAGGTATCCAGACGAAATTTGCTGGAAATTGAAACGACGCCTATTCAAATATTCATCTCGCTACCGGCGAAATATCGTCAAGTTGCCACGTTCTTGGATGTTAAATAAGCGCAGAAAAATTGTGTGTACATAATGATTATTTTTAAATCAGAAGTAACTTCATTTTTAAGTTTACAAAGTCAATGTTTTTAATTACATAATTAATGTTTAATTGGGGGAATCTTATACGTTAATATCAAAATATAAAAGTATATTACCATTTTATATTACTTCATTTTTCAGATAAATTGGACAATTACTCGTATACGTATGAAAATTCCAAGTAATTTTTACTATTTACATTGTATAACGACAATCGGATAAACTTTATTTGGTCTATAAAATAACCTGTGTTTTTCAAAAAACAATATTTATAATATTCCTAGACAGAAATCTAATGTTCAACATAAAACTTTATAATATACGTGACATTTTACCCGTAATAACATGGTTAATAAACAAGCAAAATTTCAAAATACGTACGTAATTCAATTCAATAATTCAAAAGTGTTTTATACTATTCATCGCAGCTTAAACGCAACTTTACCTACAATAGATGGGTAAGTATGGTATAAAATAAACAGTACAAAATCAGACAGGACGTGTTCGCAAACAAGGTAAACTACAAATAGAACCAACTCCCCTAAACCACGCAAACATCAAACAAGGACTAATCAATTTCGGCCAATTGTCACTGCGCGTATGAGGTTATTTAGGTACATACTCGTACATACATAGAGTAGGAAGTATATAAAATGCATGACTTTTAAGAAAATTGAGACAATATTTACAAATTGGTTTCTAAGAACACTTTTTGTACGTCAAAAGGCAACTACCACCGCTTCGGAAAATGCTTCGCTATGGAGAA
>DWEJ01001260.1:0-13478 GCA_018245835.1 Mysoria sejanus stolli | reverse complement strand
AATAATAATTTTTACACGCAGTGTGATCCTTATGTCCTATGAATAAGATACAATATACATTTACTTAATTTGACTAATTTGCAGTTTTATTACGACTTGACTTATAAATTTTGTGCGATGGACTAATATTAGATAAAGTATGTAGAAAATTGGAAAAAAAAATTCCTGTGCTTAAAGTATTAAAGATATTTGATTGAAAATTTGTTTGGAGGCTTGCGTGATGGATACGTTGGTGGTTAAATTATTTGTCGTATGAACAAATACACCTTGTATATATATGTATAAGTGAAAGGCTTGCGAAGAAAGTAAACAAAATACAGCTGACATCTTTCTATTAACTCCCAGACTGATCAGTGTTGCCATTTTTATAAATGCAAATATTGACTAAAAGTATTTAAATAAAAAAAAAATACATGTACAAAATAGAAAACAATATCTTGAAACTAACTAGGTTTATAGTGAACCACATATATGTACTCGTAAATGCGTGCTTTTCGCTTTACGCTAACAGTGTACTTTGCTTCTATTCGAACACTGAAAAAAAAATCTCTCGTAATTGTAAAATTCTCCTCATAACCAATTCATTCAAACACTCCAATAGAATCAATGACACTATCTCAGCAGAAAACTGATAATTGCTCATGCCCTGACCTTAATTTGCACCAGAAATTTGATCTTTTAACCAGTAAGGCCTTGACAGAGAAGTTCATTCACATATCCTGGTACGCGCGTACTAACATTCAATTATTGTTCTATATATTGAATGGATATCAATGAACTCGATCTAGCCACGGAGTTATCTCAAAGATATGCAGATTTAGATGCGATACGTCAAAATGTATTTTATTTTCATGGAATTTTATCATCATGTGTATTAGCAGACGAACGCCTTAAAGAAAATTATAGTGAATTCGGGTTTTCTTACGATATTTTCCTTTACCGTTAAAGTAACGGATATATAAAATTAAATCGCTGATTTTTTGTAATGATATATATGCCAAGAACTGAACCCAGGACCCTTGGAACGGGAGGCTGAATTGTGAGCCACTATCCTACTAATGATCGTCACGCACTTCAAGCTTGCGACACAAGCATTAACAAAAACTATACTATCAGTGTTTATGAATGATTATTTCAAAAACACGTATGCTGAATATTAATAATAATAAACATATATAAATATTTAATAATTTTTAAACACATAAGAGAACAACTCACATATGTCAAATGTGTATTCCCCTCAGGCACAGATATTAGCACTGAAAAAAGTACAACCTAATATTTCAAATATTATATAAGGTATGTCATTAAAAATATTAAAAAAATATTCATTGATAGATGCTAATCGAATATTTATTGCGTTAACTGTACAATCATAATTTACTAATACTATTCCTAACTTCCAATAATGATTGTAATTTGATTAATTTTTAAGTACTAAATCGACCTATTATTTATTATGTATAACTCTCCAATCTTAGTTTCAGTTCAGTACTAAATCTTACTGGTATTTTTTTAACTATTAGATTTTTTTAAAATAAATTTATTGCCCACAAACAGTATTGTCATATTTATTGTAGGAGAATCACTCACACAACATCTGCAACAACATTGTAACACTAACGTGTTTTTATATTTGTTGAAAAAATATTTGAAATGGAAAATTCGATGTATTTTTATTGAAATTGTATAACCCTTTTAATATCGATCGATAAAGTGAACTATATACACCGAACAATTTATCGCTATACCAAGTTTCAAAGACGGAATTATTCTTTATTTCGTCTATTATATGTAATAATTTTATTTTATATTCATATAATAAAGTAACGGTAAACAGAAGATTAGAATTGTCCTTAAACATTACAATGCACTCGCGTTATTCATTGATAAAGATGTAACCTCACCAGTGTAAAATTACGATTACATTTAAAGAAATAATGTCACACGTTGTTAAGGTTACCTTAACAATGTTTTGACTGTTTCGTTCGGCGGCTGGCAGCGTGCACACGGCCTCTGCTTGCCGCCACATGAAACAAAAGAGTTCTTTTTTTAAATAGAATATAGAATCAGTTTTAAGATTGACACGAGGCTTTCGTGAACTGACGGTAGTGTAATAACGCAGTCGTATTAACAATTGTGGTTAATTCTAAATAATACTGCTTAAGAAGTTATCAGATTAATATGGTTAACGAATTTAACATCGACGAAATGCATCCTGCTAGGAGTCGATTGAGATCTGTGGCTTCACAAGTGAGTAATAATACCTAATTTATTCTATTTAGAATATTTGAATGTTTGCAACGTATACTTCGTTTTGTTAAAGGAATCCTTCGGGAAACTTATTCCATTTTATAGCTGTATTTAAGGACCATTACTTACTATAAATAAAAAGTGACAACAATAAGGTACTTCAAAACAAAACACACCATTCGTTTAACATGTTCGTGTCACAGCTAAATAAATAATCAATAAATTCCAATAACAAGTGTAAGGACTGTCATTAATATAAAGTAATATTTTTGACTTGTATTAAACAGATACTAATTGATAATAGTTACAATTAATAAATATAAATATTAATTGAGAGTGTTTTGCAATAAGAAAGTTTAAGTACTTACCTATTCTTACAACTTATTCTGACAAGTATGCCATAAAAAACCAACTCGTTTATTCCTTCGAACAACTCATACAGGTATACCGCCGGCATATCGTATGAAATGCATTTCTAGTTACATTATTTATTTATTTAGGACTAAACTCTTATCGTGAACAAGCAAAAAGAGTGTCGTAAAAAATTATAGAGTAAAAGAAGCAGTTCTTTAGATTTGATTTGTAAATGGAATAACTTTTTCACTCAATCAATAACTTTAAACTAAAAACATGGCCATTGAAAAAAATGTTCTGTTACCTTCAAAAGCAGTTTAAGATAAATTTTAAAATAGGTTGTAGGTTATTTTTATGCCCTTAATGGTATCCCTAAGGGTGTCCCTAAAAAAATTCTATTCAATAGAGAAAAAAAATTGTATTTGGAATCAAAAAATATCTATGACTCTAAATTATATAAGTTAGACCTCGCCATTCAGCGATCTGCCAGAGTAGGGGGTATGGGGAATATATTATTTTTTTCGTTCCATTGCCGGATCATGGGTCTCCTCTCAAAATGAGAGGATTAAGGCCATACTCTGCCACACTGGCCAAATGCGGGTTAGCAGCCTTCACACGCCGTAGAGACAATTATTTTTTAGAACTCTAAGGTGTGCAGGTTTCTTCAGGATGTTTTCCTTTACCGTTATAGCAAGAGATATTTAAAATTAAAACGCACCTTTTGTAAAGAGGTGCGCGCTAGGATTTGAACCCGGTCTGCTGGAGTGAGGAGAGGTAGAACTTCAAACCACTAGGCTATCACTGCTGTATTATTATTACTTCATTAAAATGTACTATTGGTATAATAATGTCCACTGTTAATTTTAGGTAATAGCGTGCATGTCCCCGAATATACTGTTGCTAGATCTTGGCATGGCGATCAGTTTTGCGACCATTGCAGTACCAGATCTCCTTAAGGGCAGGGATGGGCTGATTCTAGATGATGCACAAGCGTCTTGGTTTGGTAAGATATCTATAATTAGTAAATTTTCACTTTAAATTGTTTTTGTTGCAATCAGTAAGAAGGAGTACGATAACTCCAATATATTATTTGTTTCATTTGGTGCTTTCTCAATCATGAATATTATCGTTGGCAATCCTTTTTGCAGCTCCTCAATATCAATATGTGCATGTTCCTCAAAATGTTCCTCAATATGTGCATGTTAGAAGAGTCGGCACGCTTAGAACGTTTCTTAATAAATGTAATTTATTGTTAAATTAATTTGTAGGTAGCCTGTCATATTTAACGCAACCAGTCGGCGCTCTGATATCTGGGCCAATAGTTGACTATTTTGGAAGGAAGAAAGCGAATTTTTTAGTCAATATACCGCATTTAATCGCATGGACGTTAATGTACTTCGCATGGAGTGTCCCGTCGCTGTTCGGGGCGAACGCGCTGCTCGGTTTGGGAACGGGAATCATGGAAGCACCTATAAACTCGTACGTGGGAGAGATTAGGTGAGATATTATATTAGGGCGTCTTCATTAGAACGAATAATAAATAATAGTTAATAATAATAATTTTGCATAGACATTACACAATATTCTGCAATATTCTATGTTTAAAAAAGTAATTCCGAGTAAAAATATTAACCCACGAAATAATAACACAATAGAAAGTGACGTAAATATCGATTGGTACCTAATGGAATAATATTGCTTTACAAATTACCGTTGCTAATAAGGGATACAATGTATCCAAAGAAGTACGTTGTACATGTTACGGCTAAAGACAGGCGTGAATATAAACACAATTGACTGAATAGTGTTAGGCTTAGTTTATCTCGTCGGCTAATTGTCTATGCCACGCAATACGCACAAGAAAATGAAAATTTATAATAGGCATTGTACAAAAATTGAAATTCAGTTGTAATTAATTTTAGAGCAGTAATATTAAACACGTGATTTTAAATGCCTATAAATTTTGTATAATTTGTGTTTATTATTTTTTTGCTGTTAAACCTCAATTATTAAAAGTAAAGAAATTACCGGTTTTTTAATTTAGCACTAGATATACACAATATGTTTATTACCATCGACAAAAATTCAATCAATTCTCGTCAATTTTTTTAAATATCTTTGTATACATGTGTAACTTATAAGAAAAAAGAAGCGCTGTTATTATTATTTAAAAAATTTAAAGTTTTTATAAAGTTAAGAATTACTTACTACACATATAGACGAATTACATATTAAGTGTTACTTGAAAAAAAATTGGGAGGATGCACGTAAGGATTTTGTTATTATAAAAATTAAAAAAATCCGTTATTATAAGAGTTAAGAAAATCTGTTTCATTGCAGTCTTTTCAAATGTGAAATGGGATTCCTTCTGAGAAAATTCTCGTAGATATAAGCGATATTAAACTGTTCGTTCAACTTGCAATCCAAATGAACAGCCTTTAACGCGTTCGTATTTTCATATACAATCAAACCTGGGTAAGTGAGAACTTGATAAGTGAGAAAACTCTATAAGTGAGAGTAATAGCCAGGACCCGTCATTTTAAACTCCCAAAACCTTTATCAGCGAGAAACAGAAACCTTTATATATAACATATTTCTGTGTATATAACCTGTTGTATATAACATATTTCTGTGGTGATTTCAAGTGAGCCGTCGATTCGCGGAGCGCTGTGCACGGCCACACAGTTCTTCACGTCCACTGGTGTGCTGGTGATGTACTTCCTCGGCACGGTGGTGACCTGGCGACACGCGGCCCTCATATGCCTCGCCGCTCCCCTTACTTCCATGTTGTTAGTGCTTTTGGTAAATGGGTTTTTTTTTCTCGGAATGCTCATCACCTTGTACTTAACGGAATTGATCGTGTTTTGAATTTTGATTATGTGCAAACATGTATTAAAACCTGTATTATTTAACGAAACGTAACTTGAAAATTTAGCGTAGTGCTATAGTAACTAGCCGGTCCAATGTGTATCGCCTCAATAATCAAGTGCTTACATTAAAATTAAACATATAATAGAGTTTTTGGTTCTGCGGAACATTGTATGATATCGTATAAGATGCGTACGAGCATTAGTATCCTTTTGTTTTTATCACAACTGTGAAATATTTTTTTGGCGTAAAATTTGAGTTCTAATTTAAGCTACAAAATATCTCAGGACGTTTTTCAGATCATATTCATATAGTATTATATTAATTATTATGATTAAAATTAATTTAAGTTCATTTATCTTTACACCGCGGGAATCTTTCATGAATTTCAATTCTTATATTTGTGAAACTTAGGTGCATATTTTGTGTAGTTATTTTACTAATTCTGTCCTGACCACCATCTACGGGTATCTGACTGACACGAAATATTGGTGCATTCACACACTTGTCATAAGTATCAAAATAAAACAAAGCAATCTCTGAAACCAACGCAATAAACATATTCTCAGGTTCCCGAAACACCGATATGGCTGTTATCGAAGGGAAAAGAAAAGGAGGCAATGAAATCATTGTGCTATTTACGAGGTTGGACGTCACCAGATAACGTAAGAGAAGAATTCCAACAACTCATTGTGTACACTAAGAAACTACAAAGGTGTGTGATTTGCGAGAAAACAGACAAGTCGTGCGTCGTAAAGGAGTGCGAACATGAAAATATGAATAGGTTTAAAAGGTAAATTGGCTTAACAAATATGTTTGTAGCCATGCCGTCACGAGTTGTTCTCCAGCTGAGACATCCGGTATATAGAAAATTTAATATCATAGAAGTAACTATTCCATTCACACCAGATAATAAGAATTTTGAGCAAATGTCTTAAAACTTGCCATGGTTTTCAATTCAACTCTGAACATTTATAGAACGTAAAATTTCTTTAATTTTTATTCGCAAATATTATAAAAATGCTTGTCAATGAATTAAATTAATGAATTCAAAGATCCATTTTATTTAATATCTTATTTTGTTAAAAACCTGGACCAATTTCAGTAACTAATCGACCTAGTCAGTCAGAAGGCTGAATGTAAACAGCAATTTACAATAAGCATTCGTGCGTTATGGAGTTCTGGCAATGAAATTTAATCTAGGGGTATCACTTCAGTTCCTTTGGGTTCAATTACAAATTTGTTCTTTTATATATGTTATTGTACAATTATAGAAAAATTAAAATAACTTTTCCTTATAAATATCTCATTTCTCATAAAGCTGTACAAAAATATTTAGCAAAGAGAATAAGGAACAATGTTTCTATATTGAGAATTCGTGTGAAGATGTCCAAAAACAAATTTTGATCCAAGTATAGTACGCACGTTTTTTTTCAACTAAGTTTGCTATTCATTTCGTTATTCAAATTTCGGGTCATTAAGGCTACCAATTTTAATAATTCCAACTTGAAATAACTGAAGATGTAACAGTGTCAATAAAAACCATATTAGTTCTGCAGTTTATTTTAATAGCTCATGTAACATACATATTTATAGTTATTTTAATTTCTTACGTTGTGGGTCCTCTTATGTATATATTTTGCGAATCTCAATCTGATGTTCATGTCTAATAAGAAAATACAAATACATACATTCATAAATGAAAATTCTTCACAGAGCATTGTTAAAATTCAACTACGTGATGCTGTCGAAGGAAACGTTGAGGCCGCTGTGCCTCGTGATGATGTATTTCTTGTTCTACGTGATGAGCGGCTTCAGTGCGTTGCGACCAAACCTGGTCAATGTTTGCGGAGCGCTGGGAATGCCTCAAGATGGCAAGCAAATGGCGGTACGTGATATACTTAAATAATATATATTCTAGTTTATTGCGAAAAGTGACACAAGAAATCAGCTTTTTAATAATTTTCATAATGTTCATTCTCCTACAGTATGAATGATACAGTATAATATACTTAAATACCAATAATTCTAACTAAATGTTTTAATTTTAACCGATCAAAAATTGTACACTGACCTGTCATTCTGAGAAGATACCCCCATATGAACAGTGAAACAATCAAAAGGATCAAAACTAATTATATCATCAAACGAATTTTCCAAATTGGAATATTCACACTGTATTAAAGACGTCTGTTTAGTTTGAAATCGGATGGCTGCACACATGTACTGGTAGTCTTAGCAGATTTACTGTTATTATATGAAAGAACCATGAAAGTCGATTAACGTTTGGTTACTTTCAGTTTATGGTCGGCGTGATCACATTCGTCACAAGTTTAATCGTGGTGCCTATTATCAAGATTGTGGGGAAGAGAAAGTTGGCTATAACTTCTTTGCTGGGAACCGCCATATCCTGCACAACTCTGAGTGTCTATGCCAGAAAGAACCTCAGCGATTCCGTTTTCTCTTATGATGTATCCACCTTTCCGGAGGAGAAGAGCTACGTACCTGCGGCCATTTTCTATATATTCATTATGTTCACTGGATTCGGTATCCCGTGGGTTCTTCTGGGTGAAGTTTTTCCATTTCGGTACGCGTTGTACTTTAATTTATTATGATATTTAATATAATGTTAATGCTGTTAAATAGCAAAATATTTCTACCGTGCATTTTTCTTATACATAATAAAACTTACTTCCAACCACAGTATAAAATACAGTACTCTGCAAAGTAGTGTTATATTTTATAATGTAATTGTCTACATGTTTTCTTTTAGGAGTCGAGCGAGCTCACAAGGTTTTGCTGCCGCGAGTAACTACGTGTTCACATTTATAGGCGCTAAGACATTCATCGATCTAGAAATCAGTACCAAGTTATGGGGAACCTTTGCCACTTACGCTGGATTTGGATTCGTAGGCACAATATACCTGTATTTCTTTCTACCAGAAACCGAGGGAAAGACTTTGCAAGAAATTGAATCATATTATACCGGCAGGCTCAGAACTTTTGCAGATGACCGATTCATAAACTTCTTCAAAAGATGTAAAAGGAAGAAATCTTTTTCACTAAAGACTTAAATAAACCTTATTTACACTAAGCTGAAGGTTATGTTACTACAGATTGTTTATTGTAATATATTTATTTATTAAAAATTGAGTTTTTCTTGAAGTTTGCATGAGTATTTATGATGGGTCTTCGATCTTGGCTATGAACAGCGGTATCGAAAACTCGTTGTCCCATAGGACAGCAATGAAAGGTCTGTCAGCTCTGAACGTTATGGTGGAGTCTTCGAAGGAGAGTGCGATCGCTGCCAACGAGGTCGCTGCGGCTGCGGTCACGCCCTGCTCGTCTATAGACAAGAAGCCTGAATGCACCGCATGCGATATTTGTGGTGGAAACGTCTTGTACAGTCCAATTCCAGAAAGATCTGATGTCGAATCAAAAATACTTGTAATTCCCATCTGGAAAAATGTAATTTATGTCATTTAAAGCACAGTATGATGTTATTATGTTTGATAACGATCTGCGACAGGTAGTAAACAAAATATGAATGTAAACAATTGAACCAGGTAATTGAACTAGCAATTATTATGTATTGCTATTATTATTCCTTTGCGTTTGCCTTTTTGATTAATTCGTGTAGACAATAAAGTGTTATGCAGTACTTACATTTTTAAATACGGTAGTTAAATCTGTATCAGTTTTGAGAACAAACTTAGGTATTTCAAGTTTGATTTCGTAGGAGTTGAAAGTTTTATAATAAAATAATTGTTCCACGGTCAAGGAATCCAAGAACGATGCTACATTATCTGTTTTATGTGGCAGAATTAGCATCAATGAGTATTGAAGGCCCTGGAATAAAAAATACTTGTGAGAAATAAATGAATATTAGTTTTTCATTTCAAAACTTTGAAGTCATTAATACAAACATAATTAACAGACTGGTGAGGTTTTCTTTTGTCTGTGCAATAGCAAATTATACATAACCACTATGTTATTATGTTGTTTCATTTTTATTACCGTCAAGTTCTTTTGACGGTAATAAAAAAGCCTCCAAATAGTATACAATATTTTTTTCGGTTCTAAATCATGACTAGTAAAACTTAGTCATTCAGAGCTGAATAATCATGTAATTTTGTTTAATACTAACCTCAAAAGGTAAAATTGTAACCATAGCGCGTGTGCTTGGATCGATACCAGTTTTAAACGAATGACGCATTTGCATGAACGACACCATCTTTTTAGCGCCGTTGCTGAGATGAAATTCTTCTAACTGGGTTTTTTGAGGATTGAATCTCGACTGCCATATGCCCTTGAAGTAAACTGCGTTCGCAAGTACGAGCTGTGAGTTCTGTGATAAAGACCCTGCGAAAATATATTTGTTAACAGCGTAGGCCGACACGGAAGCCGAGCTCTGTAATACCTAACATGTAGACCCAGCGTGGGGATGTAGGGCACAGAATTCCCTTTACAATCCCCTTATGTTGAGCATGGACTACGACTTGGATAATGTGATATGTAGCTTCACGTCTGTCATCCCTAAAGAGAGAAGCGTAGTACACTACCACGATTGACCAGTTATGTTTTCGTCCCACTGTGGAATACGTGACGTGGAGACTTATTGCCATACACCGGGCGCATATCCAGACTCCGATCTACTACTAGAAAAAGTAGCAATAGAACTCGACGTGGGATTTTAACCCAGGACCATCCTATAGGCAGTCGCGATTTTAAATAATTAATACTAATTACCTGGTGCTAATAAGTTTGTAATTTTATGGTTAGTCTTCGACGCAACCCACGCGTTGACTCTTCCAATCACGTCAGAGGGATTGTCGAAGTTTGTGGATGTGATCTCGCTCCAGAAATTGCGAGCGGCTATACTCTTGAAGGCAGGACTCAGCTCGAAAGTATCAGCAACCACAACGTTGTTGGCTATGTTCAGGACATTACGGGAATTCCTTTTCTGTAACAATAATAAATGTATACGCGGTATTACTTCACTTAGCTCATTTACCATTAAATTTTAGTGACATTAATCAGCTACTTCATTTTAAATTTTATTGTGTTGCAGAAATCACCAGTTATAATTATTTCTCTCTGGTTATAAAAATTTTTCAGAAAATAATTATTTATGTATGTGTGTTGATTTAGAGGATTTATATTATCACTTTAAAGACTAATGGTATTCACGAGTCAGATGGCATAGACATGTAGTAAATCAAATGAGATATACATACACATTAATAACACTAATGTTCCAAATTCAAATACAGAAATAGCGACGAATTTGTGATTGACTTAAGGTCAAACTGTTAAATGATTTATATGTTATTGTATTTATATGTTAAATGATTAATATAAAAGGCTGATTGCTTCCTATCAGTTTCACACTTGTGTTGTTTGCGAACTAAAATATTACTCTTTTATGTTTAATTGTTATAACTCTTTTACTAGGTATTGGTTTTTACAACAACCTGATTGCAATCGGCGAGAGCTCATTACGAAGACTTTAAGATACGTGTGAAAATAATTAATAAATGATACATAATTTCATAATTATTGAACTCATTACCCGAATATTAGCCGTAATCGTACCAAAAGCCGTTTGGGAAGCTTCTGGAGATAACTGTAGTGATTTGGTGATCTGTTCTTGCGACTCCCCCGTCGCTCCTTGTTGTACCAAAGCCAGTACCGTGGCAATTGATGCTGGAGATATTATAATGTTACCTGATTGCGACTGGCTTGCGATCTGCAATGAAACGGAATACACAGCTTTTAGAAATCCCTTAGTTTAGATCTCTTATTAAAAATATGACGTGACGTGAACTTATACTTCATATCCATGTATGCTAAAAATATTCCCCCTCCCTTTCTCCATTTAATTATACTTACTAGGAATCTTTGAGGTGCTTCTATGATAATTATTTTTTAGTTAACGATTTTCTATCAGGCAAATGCATAATCCAGATATTGTTAGAAGACTGTAAAAAGGACAGTTAAGATAAGCTCAACAGTTTTTGGAATTGACACGGAAAACCAATTTTTTCTCAATATTAAAAGAGCTCCGTATTCTAATGCGAACGATGTATTCACGATGTATTTTAAGCAATTATTATTAATTTAATTACCGACATTTCGAAAATGTTAAAACATTGTAACATGGAATTTCAGAAACCTGGTTTTTTTCACATTATGCATACGACAACTAGTGTTAGATTAGAAAACAATTAATTGGTAATCGTGAACATCAAACTAGAAATATGACAGTCATTCTTGACAACTTGTTCAAACAAACAAGACTCTTGTATATTACAATAGACGCGTGGACAACAACATCAGTCGACGCAAACTATATTTTCAAATATTTTGTACGTATTATGACTGTTGTATGAATGAATAACAGACTATATATATAAGAGATTTTTCAGATGAGAAATATGTCTTAAAACTCCTTTTCATGTTTTTCGAACTAAGCTTCTTTTTTCGAATTGGCATTCTCCAATGTAGTCTTAGTGCTTACCAAACTAGTCTGCGCCTTTTACAAACTAGTCTTAACGGTATTCGGATTTAGACTTTCACTTCATTGTGATCGATCCCATTTAACATCTATGAATAAATATGTGCTGTTCAGAAATTTAATTCTTCTATTTAATAGTCATATGTGAAAGTTATAATTATGTAAGAACCAGCTTGTGATAAAAAAGTTATTATTGTTTTAAAACTTTACAACAAAATTACTAATACTTTAGGTGAATCTTCATTATCAGTTATAACTCGTTTAACTGTTTCACTTTTATATACAGGCATTCAAAATGACATATTTAAGTACCTGAGCTATTATACTGAGCAAGTCTAATACAGTGTTATAAATAAATCAAGTTTTAATAATTTCATTCAGTACTAATAGTTTCTATTCAGTACTAAAGTTTTAGTAATTTCATTCGGTACAGCAATAATCTTTGTAAAGTCAGAGATGAGAAGAGAATAGCTACACTTGTTGAGTAAAAAAATTATGTAAAAAAAACTACATTCAATTAATCCTAATTTAAAAATCCTACTTTAAAAATTAGAAAAATATATTAATAACAAAATAGAAAAATAATCTTACCTTTATTAATTTTAAACCGAAACTTGACAGAGCCACAGTCACGTTGTCAAGTTTTAAGTTATCTTCTTGAGGTCGTTGTGCCTCCTGTTCGATGGTAGGGTTTGTTGATAAGGTAACATTGGAAGCTTCAATTGTAGATTTAGTGCTTGCAGTGTTGCTCTGCTGCAATGTATAGTAATCTGGACTAGCATTCGAACCAAACGCCGGTGGACTTAAATCCAAGATCGGTTCTTCATAATGTATAAGTTCATCAACAGCAGAACCTGTGTTATAACTTGACAATTGTTGACTAGGAGGGTTCTGATTTCTTGATATCGCTTGTAAATAGCTATCGTGGTCTGTTTCCTTTTGCACTTTGATGTTTTTTGTAATTGGCGCAAACTGATAGCTCTGTGATACGTCGCTTCGTCCTCCATTAGGGTAGTCTATTCTGCTCCTGTCTGTACTGTAGTATAGTCCACCACTGACTGGGCTCCATTGAGAATCCACTTGGAGTATCAAGGCACATATTGTGAGTGCTGAAATAATATAGAAATTAAATTTTAATTCATAGACAGTATATGAAAATAAAATGAGTTGAAATTTGAAATCAACCAGCCCTCTCGAGTTTCAAATTAAATTAACATTATTTCCAATATTTTATATCATTAATGGAGGCCCGTGCTCAGCAATTCCCAACCAGCGTGAGGATTGTGAGCAAAAAGCCCTGCGGAAAAGTCTATGCCCAACAGTGGATTTAGACATTCTAATTATAATGAATGGTTACACTTATATTAATTTGATTCCTTATTTAATTCGTAAATTCTAGTTCAGACCTTGTACTTTTTCTTAATTGTTTTATACTGACAAAACTTTCTAGGTTTTAGATCCGTTTACTGTTTTATATTGAACAGGT
>DWEJ01001259.1:0-13482 GCA_018245835.1 Mysoria sejanus stolli | reverse complement strand
GTCGATTCGGGGCGCGCATCCCCGCGAGGAGAGCGTGCGGGGCGAGGGTCGAGGGGTGAGGAGGGCCGCGCGCGGAGCGCCAGTCCGCGGCGAGCGGCCGAGCGAGCGCGATGTCTGCGTGCGCGCCGCGCGTTTGCTGCCGGCCGCGCGCCCCGCCGACGTTGCTCGATATCACGGCGAAGATAGTCGCCGCCGCGATCCCGTTCCAACGCATCGAGGAGCGATATGAACGCATCCCGGAACCCGTGCAGCGGCGCGTCGTGTACTGGTCGTTTCCGCGTGACGAGCGCGACATATGCATGTACTCGTCACTGGCGCGTGCGCCGCCCGACGACCACCGCAGCATCGCGTTCTGCCGCGGCCTGAAGCTGCTGGAAGCCGGCTGCGTGGAGAACGTGCTCCAAGTGGGTGAGTGGATCGAGCTTGCGTTTGTTTACTAATACCCGCCGCGGCTCGCCCACCCGCGCCGTATAAATAAAAACCTTTACGTATGTGCGATCGATAGCGGTTCCTCGCGGGAATTATTCATGCGTCGGGTGAGATTAGGGCTCCGGAGGCGAGGTCGGTTGCGGCGGGCCCGTCCGGCCGGTCCGCGCACGTCGGACTCGTCGCCGCGGCCCAGTAACGTCGTCACCGTGATTAATCGAATAGCCATTTGGCTGGGCATCGATTGATTTGATGCATCGCCGTCGATCGGCGCGCGATCTGTGCGTTCCTAATTCAAAAATGTCACGGCGCCGCGTGAAATTCTGCTGATATTAACATAACTGGATGTCCCGTTAACGTGGAGCACGGGGCGTACATTACACAACCGGATTCTTTTCGACGCATGTAGGCTTGAGAGGCCGTGCTTTTACACGTCTCGTGAGTTGCCAACATTACACCTCGTAGGCTGCCGGTTGACGCTAATCAACTAACGGATACTAGACGATATCGTTCATATTTCAACGCGTTTATTAATAATCGTAAGCTACATACTCACATTAAAAATATTACCTATTAGTATTTAGTCTAGGTACTTTGTATTTAATTACATACTTACATACATACATGCATATCTTCACGCCGGGTCCCTCACGGTGTAGGCAGAGAGCATGGCGCCAAATATCTCTATCCTTACAGACCTGCCGCACCCTCCACATTCATAGCTCTTTTCATACATGCACGCCGGTTTCGGAGTATTCTTACACCCCCATCAGCCAGTATTTGGCCTATTCCATCGAGATAGGTGAGTCTTGGCCTCCCTAGGCACCTGCGTCCCACAACATTCGCATTGTATATCTTCTTCGTCATTCTTTCATCAGCCATTCTCTCAACATGTCCGAACCAACGGAGCATATTTAATTCCTTAATATATTATTATCACATAATATTATTCTTCAAATGCAATAGAAAAATCATTCCATGTAATCATTGCTAAGTAGTATAATTATTCAACTCATTGTAGGTACATCGCGGTACGTACGTGATGTCCGTGTACAGCGCACCGCTCCTGTTCGTGACTCAGTTGTTGGTTTTGTGGATTTTTGTTAAATCAATCCAAATTATAGATATTAAAGCCGGCGTGAATCACATCGGAAACGATTTTCCTGGTGCTTGGCCGGTGGCCAGCCGAACTACAGGGTGATAATTCTATAATCTTTCATCGTGCCTACTTCAGTCGCCTGTTTCACACACTAGCGACGATCTATTAGCGAAGAAACGATGTTAAGAGTGGGACGTACGATTGGCATTTATATAGGCGAGACCGAAAGGGACATATATAACAATTGTTATGATTTTTTTTCCTAATAAAATATATCAACGCCAATTCACATGACACGCGAAAGAATTCATATTCGCGAAAATATTTCATATTAAGCTGTTAAAAACATATAAGTGGATATAATAATAGTCAAATATGATTCACATGTACATTTGACAACGGTTAACATACAAATTATATGCTACGCTTAATATTCAGGTCATTGAAACATTTTAAATTTTTTGTATCTTTTCGTTGATCCAAACATTATTGGCTAAAGAAGTGATTCTTTAATTTTCTCTTGTATGGCAACACTAGCGGTGGAACAGTTAAGTGCGTGATTCACATCGGACGGTCTCAGCTTCGGCTTGGATGGTGGCCAGTATATAAAACAGTTGATTCAAGCGATTACGCTACGCTTAGATAGAGAAGCTCTTTAAGCTTTATGCCTTTGTCTTACCACTCAGGATATGGTATGGTTATTTTACTGATTCAGACATATTTATTTGGGCGACAATTGTATAAGACTATAACATTACTCCAGCTCGTCGTATGGGATGGGCAGAGAGCACCGCGTTCTAAACATATTTACATGCGTCACGCGCTTCATATACGAACGTTTGTTTCGGAGACTATAATTTTGAGATTGAAATTCGTATTACCTAATTGTAATCTGTACATAAGAATTCATTCATAAACTATGTATATAACCAATGAGAGCATTGATAAAAGTAAAGCGAACGGAATTATAAAAATAATAAATTGTGTTTCACAATAATCTGTGCTCCTTGGTGTTGTCAACGTTTGAATTTGGAACTCTCTGAATTTCGTTTCATTGCCGCCATATCAGCCAGCCACATTAAATACGCACAGGACAAATAAACAAATATTAATAAGCGTACAGTAGCTGATTATTAAACAATGTTGACTTTAAACTAATGTCAATGACAAGCCTACCTTGTATATGTAATGTAGTATTTAATTATATAATTATAAAATTAAACGAATAAATCGTCATTCGTTGTTGTTAGGCAATCCTATGTAATATTTGACATAGAAACAGTGACTGTTGAAATTTCGTTTAACAGGGACAGCTGCAAAGTGAACTTGGTACTCGAAACGGCTGGTCATAATTGACCATTTCCAACCGTCCCGATGGCAGATAAGCGCAAATGAATTCATAACGTCCTCCCACGACCATTCTTACTTAGCGTCAGTGCCCGCGAAGGAAATAAAAACCGGCCATTATCAGTGTGAATTTTTGACATAGAACACCGTGGATTCAGTTTGGGCATAAATAATTCTTTTTTTTTTTTAAAGCGTTTAAACAAAGCTCTGAATTCTTGCGAGATTAATATAGATTAAAAATAATACTGTATAAAAATAATACTGTGACAACATTTATAAATATGAATATGAATAATGTGTATAGAAACGATATTTTAACATGTGTCTAATTTGTCAGCTCGTTAGTTAGATGCGGCCTAGAATGCAGCGCGTATGTCTAGAAAACGGCACACGTGTTTTGAAAGTTCCTGGTTGGACAAATCATATATGCGGAGCCTGTACTATGGTAGCAATACAGCTGATATGATTATATACGTACCGGGTTAACTAACGTATGTATTTTTATCACGACTAGACCAGTTTTGGACATATATACGGCCCTCCTTCACGTGCTTCGGAGTCTCTGGAGTGTCCCTTCAGAAAAACATATGTGAGTTAAGCCTATACGTATATAATCATGTGTAACGTTAGAGGTCTGGTTGGTTCACAACTTTTTCTTTCACTGTAAATATATTTGACATATTCAAGTAGGAACTAACTCAATATATTATCGATAATTATAATCATCACCAGTTCCGTAGTGCTAGTGGTTGCGAGCGGGACGTCCTCAGCCCGAACATCGCCATTGCGTATTTATTTAGGTTCGATTCTTCGTTAACATAATATTAAAATTGCGAATTTTCTGTTTATCTGTTGTACAGTCGTTAGTCTGTGTGTAGGTGTGTTTGTGTAAACGAAAGAAACGATTCAAAAACTGATATGCCCTGATGATTATTCTGCCACAGCTACATAAGTCATAAAGATACCCCATAATTCGAGGGTAGGCTGAGAAAACATCTTCAATGGCTGTGGATAGCTACCGAAATCATTATCTATTTCATGTGTATTATTTATCAAAACGAAAGATTCACCGAACCCTCATCTCACCAATCTACCCAGAAGATTGTGATTTCGCGCTTCGCTACTGTACAAGTATATAAATACGGTATTCGATTCGGTATACGTGAAGCCACAATATACGACATCGGTCGTGGTGTATTTAAAACAAAAAATATCCACCACGTTGGCGATTATGAATAAAAGAACATCGTGGGCCCCCTCTTGGACACAGGGTTGCCAGAATCGAGTACCACCAATATTTATGGGCGCTGCGGTCCTGACGCTACACATAGCAACATCGTTAACTTAATATCCCTCGTATTACCAAAAAAATCATATTTATATTCGATTAATAATGTCTTTATATTTTGCCTTCTAATCAAGTCTATTCTTTCTAGCTAGGTTATTTTTCTTAATCAATTTGTGTCAATGTTAATGTTGACGGAAGCGTACGCCAACAAAACACTTCAGTTTGAATTTTAATCGTTGTTCATTTGTTTTGAATGTTGATATTTAGCCTTGGGCGCTATCTACCTACCCCACAAAGGACCGACTGGTATTATAATATAAAGGCTTTCAAATTGAATACGGCACGTTTTTACCAGTCGCTCCGATCTCACGATGATCCGACAACCGGTCTGAGAGAAAAGTATTAATTAAATTAACGATAACAACTTTCATCGATAGCAGATTAAAAATATTTTTGTCATTTTTAAATTAACCGACGCTGATGTATTTGTGTCGCGAGTCTCGCGAGATGTATTACTAATTTATTGTTCTTTTTGTATAATATTATTACTAATTCATCAAGTCTGAAAAAATAAAAAGTCGTTTGAGGACAAAATTGTGGACTATTCGAAAGTGATCGTAAATTTACTGTATAAAAAAATAAATGTGTTTATTTTTTTTTTTTTGTTATTTGACAAAACTGCCAGAAACAAATTAAACTCCAGCGCTTCTTGTGCTAATGTAAATGTACTTAATAATTATTTCATTCATTGGCATATACTAATATAATATTAAATTTATCAATGTACGGATAAGGAAGGAAAGTTTATCGATTAACATCAAATTTATTGTCGGTAATATGTTTCATATAGTATAATATTATATAATTTTGATAATTAATGGACCTACGTTTTCTAAATACCGGCTGTGAACTGACTTTATATTTCTTTAAATGTAGAGAGCACAGTAGTCCTAACTGGCCACTGATGCCTATACACGTCTGCGACCAACATCGAATATGACTAACAATAAAAATAGGACTGTTAAGACACTTCTAGTCAAGTCCTAGTCTTATAAGTTTATACCAACGGTATTAAGCTATTTCCAAACAGTTGAAATTCAAACGATATTGTGTTGAATACTTGGATAGGAAATTTTACATCAGTGGGGTAATTGAAATTGATCTATTTTTTATTATCTAGTGGTCTTTTGTTTTGTTGTCTCCCGTAGAAACGAAAGGTATTTCGCCGCCAGCATAATATCCTATATTACGTTGCCAATACTAATTTATCGCGTTTAAAACTTTCTTCAAAATATGTGAGTAAGGTTTTTCGTACTAATTGCGCACGTAAAATCAGACGAAAATTTCATAATTGTCGTCAACCGGTCTCAGCCCACTGCTGGACATAGACCTGGGCTAATGATAACTACGGCGCCTTGCGATCATATGTATAACGCTCGCTTGCTTTGGCGGCTACATTCAAAATAACTACCAGCAGACGATTTGAAATAACGACTCAAATTGTTCACGATTATAGCCATCTTTTTTTTTAATATAATAAATTACTTAACATGGATAATGGGTAACAACTCGTCAGGGGCGACTTATATCCAGTACTAGACTTAGAGTGAAGGTGATTATATTGTGGTGATTACGTTATCTATTTTTGAAAAAATCGTTACCACACAATCCAGCACAGCGTAATAAGTTTCTGCCCCTCGTGCTCCTCTAGTAAGTAGTAAGATAAAAAGACTCGGCTTAATACAATCCGCTCACAAGTAATCGGACGACTACCACGGTACTCGAAGACGATCTAAGTAAACACAGGACGGGAAACCTAAATCAAATATACAACAGACAAAGAATATTTAATCGCGAAATTGGTCATAGATTATTCAATAGAATGGTACGGCGGACGTTCCATAATGGACGTTTTAAATTTTTAAATGCCTCCACACTCGCGTCACAGTCCGTTCCAATATGGCTTCCACTGTTAATCATTCAGTGGCGGCATCTGGATTCTTTATGAGATATTTTCCATATTGCGATGGTTCTATGGAATCGTGAAGTTATAATTCCCATCGGTGGCATATCTGATTCTTACCTATTCATATAATATTAAAGGACAGTCACGCCGATAGTCACGCCCTCTACTGAAATATTAATCTACCCCCTTTAGTCGATACCCTACTTGTGATGTTATATGTTTATGAATGTTTTTCTTCGAATCACATTCATCGTCGGTGATAACATATCAAATTTATTTCGTATCAGTTCATATTTTTCTAAAGCACCTCTCTAATAACGTTTATGGATTCTGTAAAATAGATCAAAGAATTCATAAAAGTCGAAATGAAATTTCCTAATATTAACCGTTGTTAACATTATCGAGAGTGGAATTTCTGTTATTTGAATCAATCTATGGTCACTAACTTTATATGCCTACTTCCAACCATGATTTGGCCGCTCAATTTGATGGAAACGCATCTTAAAATAACAATACGCATACGCATACTTCATCTTAAAAAATCAATAGCTGCTTCTATAAAATGTGGGTAGAATCACATTTGATGAGCAAGATCATAAAAACCTTAATCATATTAGTAATTGAACCAATTAATTGTAAAATGTCAGGACTTCGTGTAATAATTCATATAATCACTACAATACTTACTTGTACTAAGTAGCCACGAGTCACGTTAAGGTCACACGAAACCAACTATTCTTGACTGACTTCGAGGCAAACGATTTTGAATTAAACTGATTTGATGATAAACTGATGACAAATTTTACTGAGCAATATTTGGGCAGATAAAGAGTCCGTAGTCATAAATATATCCAGCTACACCAACACGCTGTATAATCCACAGTACAAGAGAATCAGTATGAACAAGATGCAAGAAAGCCTAAACACAGTCCACATGTCACGTCCATGATAAGTTCCAAGAAGGTTCCGCGCGGTGAGTTTTGTTGTCCATAACGCGGCCATGAATCATCGAGATGATCTTTGATATCCTCTCACGGACATAATGCGCTTAGGGTAAGCGGCCTGCGACGTGCTTCCGCGTCATGCGTCTATTGCGTTACATGCGGCCAGCTACAAAACCTTGGAATAAAAAATTTAAAAACTCAATACAAATGCAAAGTGTATACTAATAGTTATATAAGTTGGTGCCCTAAAAATTGTTGGAATAAATAGGTTTCTGCCAAAAACAAACTTCTTAAAACCTATTATCAATTTATCTGATGCCGCAAACGTTTGTGGGCGACACCTGCTATTTATTACGAGATCGGATGTCTTCTTATTTACAATTTACTTCCTAGTATATAAGACAAATAATAATGTCCTAAATAATCGATAAGTACCAAAAACTATGAATACACTTATATGTTCATCCAAGCTAGTATTTTTATGTTACGTTGGTAATATCTTGACCTTTGTACTGTCAAAACGCACAAGCCGCACTCGGAAGCCGCAATTTTAATACACACAGTCATAATTCCGTAACAGGTTTCCTGAGAAAATCGTGTCTTGTTTTTTCTCTCGCCGTCCAAATGTAGTTTCTGAGTAAGCGTCGTGTGATAAGAGGTTTATGAAATCAATTTCCTCGTAGCCCGTATGGGTGTAGACATAACAATATGTTCCTGTCGCTTGGCGTGCATTAATTCGTATGCATGGAACGTTTCATCTTTTGTAGGGTATAAACAAATAGGTGCGGCCCAAGATTACAATTAACCTTAGCAAATGTAAACATTTCATCTTAAGTTATTTATGGATGAGCTCGTGAGGGGTTATGTTTGATCGCGTAATTATAGATCGTCTGTTAAATATTCTATAATACGAATAATTATATAAACATCAAACTATATCTGTCTGTGTTAGATTAGATTATGCTTTTATGACAAAATCGGTGAACGGATTCTAACGACAATCTAATTCGGTGATAAATCGAAGTTAGATAGGACCTAAAAATGTTCTTTGTATATGGATGGAGTTTTGTCTGCTAACTTTATTTTTAACGCCAACCTAAACTTCAAGGTGAAAGTGGGGAACGAGGAACTAGGGGGTTTGATTCATGATTACAAAGATGTAAAATCAATATGTACACAAAAATTAGCAACCTTTAAATAACGGGAAACATCAAATAGTAGCGATTATAGTAAGAACAATTTTGGTAATAATATGACAGAGTACTGGAGTGGAGACCGCGGTTCGGCAAACGTAGTGTAGGACACCGCGTGCCCAGGTGGGATGATAATCTGCGAAAGGCTGCAGAATCATTCAATTGATAATAATAGATTTCGGTACGGAAATGGGTAAATGATTGCGTAACTGTCTTGTTTAATTTGTCAATTGTCAATATTCATTCCATATCACGAAGGGCAATTTATAGAACTGATGAAATATAATGAGAACTTTTGGCCGCTTTTGTAATGCTAAAGTACAGGTCACTCTACGTAACAGTTGATTGCCAGGGAAAGCTGAATGACCATTATTAAAATAAATACTTTTGAAATGCGGAAAATATAATCATGTTGTAAATCGATAAATGTTTTTGTGAAATCTCCAGGAATATCGAATATAGTAGAAAAGGTCATAAGTTTTTTTGGTTCCGTAAATGTACCTGATTTCTCTTCTGCGTGTTCTTTCGAAGCCTTGCAAATAATGTACCTTAGAAATGGTTTGGTAAGTATGGTCAAAATTGCATTTATTTGAATAATGTCAATTATTACAGTGCTTTAACATGGATTGTAAAACTTGAACGTAGATTGTAAATTTTAATTAGCCGATAAATTTATTCTTTAAAACTTAATAAGAGAGAAAAAGCCTTTTATTATGCTAACAATTTAATCATGTTTATTCTAACTTTAAACCATCCTAGAAAAAGGAAATATTTATGAAAATTACGAGTAAATATTACCGAGAAAAATATTAATATGTAGATTTTTTGGTTAGCAATTCAAATGGTCGTTACTCCAATTTCCCAAGTCTTGGTCTAAAATATTGGACAGTTTCCCTTAATTTCCATGGCAAATGGGTTTGTTTGGCAGCCGCTTGTGGACTTGAAACGACTTCCCCCACTATCGGTTAATAAGCGGTAAGAGAAGAATGATGTTTCAGAACTCTTCGGAAAGGTATTTTAAAAATTGCATGTAAATTATTATGCTACAATATAATTTTGGGAGAGCCTCAATAAGTACTGAATCCGTACTGAATTTTGAAACTTCGTCAATGAAACTAGGCCTTATTTAATTTTCATGTTTACGTATGTAAAGGAGTTATAATAGATGATAATATCCTTTTTATAGGCGAACGAGAATCGAAGTCGAAATGGCTGCTGTTAGTATAATTTTCGTCATGTTTTGAAAACTCAATATCTTTAGAAAGTTTTCTAATAGATGAGAGTATCCACATATGACGCACTTTGCCAAGAAAATTGTGAAATTTTGAAGGTGCTCAAACATTGTAATTGGTTGAGCAATAATGAGTATAATTACCAATTTTGAAAATGAAGTTATATGGGAGGACCTCATTATAGGTCCGAAACTACTCGGGCTATACCGAAAAAACATACGTAAGTTTTAGCCATCTTAATAATCAATCATATATTGGAGGAGTTTGGCTTTTGATATATGAACCTCTTTTCTGTCTGTCTAGTTTTAATAATAATGTTATACAAATACATTTGCTCAAAATATTTAGTTTGTGCCGAAAAAAGAATAAAAATTGGCTATAGAGTTTTATTGTGTTTCAACTGGAGTCAAAAAATAACTAAATGACGTAGTGTTGTAGCATGTCTTAGTCGACCGTTGATTTAGTTTTCACTGCTGTCTCTCATACCAGCCTCTGTTCATACAGGCTGAACATTTACTTAAGTATGGTTTTAATTACATCATATAAATATTGCTACAATTGAAACGTTCTAAGTGAGTTTCGTTAATTCCACAAAACATTTTTGTTCCATTCCGTCATTATAAATTCCATGCCATTATTGCGCTGTAATAGAAGATGGGAAACGCTCGGTGATAGCTCGATCTGCTCCAATTGATGTCACGTATTTGTAGAATTCAATTTTATCGCTAAATTCCCGCACAGCTCCGGTGTCGTGGAAGAATAGGTCTGGGGCGATGGTACTCTTAAACAATCCACATCATATGTGAAGAATATTATTATTATTTCCATCCCATTATCGTTCCACTATTGGAACACGGGTCTCTCAGAAAGTGAGGGTTAGGGCCATAGTCTGGCACCCTGGCCAAATGCTGTTCGGTAAACTTCAAATGCTTTACAGAATGTTATTATTTGGCACATATATATCCAAAATTGATTGGCTAATAATTCTAGCAGTCTTTCGATTCATCAATCGTTCCATATTTGAAATGTCATTGTGTATTCACAATAGCAGCGTGCGTGCGTGTGTGTTAACACGACTCTGTGTGTGCGATAGCGTGTGGCTACAATTAACAGCAGTGCATAAGAGAGCACGGGCTCGGTAATAGGCCTTAATGTCTCAATTTCTACTTCCTGCCAGGCGGAGAAATTAAACGTTGTTATTTAGCGGTTGGCTGTCTGCTGAAGCAGTGGAGCGGCTAATTGTGATGCTACATGGAATCCACCTAAACTACACACTATTGTCTCTAGATATATACATGCTATATTTTCGTTTCCATTACCATCGTCTACAACGTTAAACACGAGGTCCATTTTAGGACGACAAGCGCCATCTGTACTGGACGAACTGGTGCGGTACGCTGAATTAGAACTGTCACGGCGATGTTCACTTAAATATAATTGAGTTGTTTTTTCCAAAAGAGCAGGTTGTTTAAAAGGAGAACAACAAACCAAACGGACGAACAAAACAACGACGCCCGCTAAGTATTTGAGGAAAACCACAGAATGTTGGACAAAGGTACGTCCTTTACCGTAAGCGGCAAATATTTGCGCCCTACAATCATATTTGCTTCACGCGCGTCGCTCGTCTCGGCCGACTGTTCGTATTGTTTATAGACAAATATAAATGAACCATATGGATTATTATGCTATGTATATGCGTCCGTGGGAGCTCCTCAGGTTTGTAAAATCATTCTGAGAGGAGACCCATGTTCCAACAGTGGAACGATAAATGGGTTGAAGACAAAGATGTTTAAGTATGTGGATTTTCCAATCCGTTTTCTTCTTTTTCATCGTGGTGAAAGGATTAGTCCAAGGTGCGCCGGGCAGTATATATTCGTATTTAATCAGATATATTCGCCACTCGAGAAGTCTCCTGTCATAAACCCCACCGCATCCCACTCGGTTCCCACTGCCTACCCTGTAAGAACCTGGCGTGACGGTATATTAATGTACGACCCGGGTACCATTCGCCTCCTCGATCGAGTATGTTCCACGTTGAAACAATTTCATTGTGACCAGTAATTATCGCTAACGCGCCGCGTCGCGTTTGCTTTGTTTATAAATAATTCTCTCATTGTTAACACTTATCAACAGTGCATGTTTGGTCACGGTTGGTCAATTTCAATCATTCACCTGAACGGCTCGATTATGATTTGGGGGCGTTTTTAATGATAAAAAAACGACTGAAATTAACGTTACATCACGCCCGTAACACCCAATGAGATAGGCAGTGGACGATAGTACATACTCACATTTAATCACTCGCGTTAACATCTCACTATGGTATAGGGGGTGAGCTTATTGGCACTGGTACGAATCTAGATTCTGAACCACAATAAATTTCAAAATATTAAGAAAGATCCGATCCCTAAAAAAATTATAAATAAAGATGGAATCCGTTCCAGCAGTGGGCATGTTTGATGCAAGGTGTCAATGGAATTGTCTATCAGTTGATCGATATTGCTATCGAATACGTCTTACATTCTACACCCCTGTGTAAAGAAATTTATGTAAGTGTATATTTATATGTAGCTTATCAGGCGTCTGGTTACCATAACACGACCTCTCTTGATGCTTTCTTTGAGGGCCGCGTGTGGAGAAGTGTTGGGACACATTGTGGGGATGGTTTTCTAGAATGCTTTTATACTGTGATCCGGCTCATCGGATTTAGCTAACAAAGAACTTAAGACTAATTTAATGATAGCATATTTTTCAAATATTTTTTCAATTTTAAAAACATTGACATTTATTTGGAGTGTCTAACTGTGGCGTTTTTGTTCGCACTATCAATAAACTTTTTAATTTACTTTCTCGTTTCTTTTTTCTTTCAAAAATCAAAGAAGTTATTCACAGATAGAAGCGTACTATAATGTTTTGTATTCTACAGGTTCTTTGTAGGTATCGTTCCCTTAATTTCGTACCTACACCATCAAATCAAGCTTACGACTTCCATACTTTAGAATCTCGTTCGCCTTCATCCGCTGTACGTACTTTCAATATTCGCCATTGCAAAATCGTCCCTGCTGCATCGCAATAAGATTTCTGTAAATCGAACAATTAAGTTTGCCATCCGGCTCTAAACGCGGAGGTGCTTACAACGTGTCTTTGTCAAACCGACCAGTTTCGTAGAACCTCCTCGTCCCCCGTCTGGCTTATTGGCCACGGGCAATAAAGGGGGATGGTGGAGATTAGGACAGCTCAAGATAACGTGGTTTACATTCGAGGTCGCGATACAGAAGCACACTTGTGTCTACACTATGAAACTCTGTATTGGACAGACGTTCATTGAAACGTCCGTATGTTTGTCTGTACGTTCAGTATTTTCTTTGTTGCTGTGAAACGACTCTGTATTGACAGATGGTACGCTTTTTTTGATGCGATACGAAGAACGAACGACATTGTTGCTTGCTCATTCTCAGTAATCCAGCGTTCTGGTGCACCTCATCGAAGCCCTCCCACCAAATGCATGCTGAAATTTCGATTCAACATTTAAAATATTCAACGAACTAAAACGTTGGCTGCAATCACCCTCCTTTCCAGGAGTGCCATAAGAGGCGTCTGAGGGAGCTTAGGATTAAGCTGAGGGTTTGTTCGATGTTAGCATTTCTGGTTGCTACCCACAAAAAGTCAAAATTCGATTGGGAAGCGAAAAAAAAGAAATATAATTTTAAACATCGTTTATTCTTTTTATCGTTCTCTTGCCAGGCGTGCGGCTCCTCTCAGAATAGGAATGGTCAGACCAAAGTCTGTAGGACCATAGAAATAAAATACATTGTTTTATTCACGACCTGTTTTCTTACTCGTAAACAGGAGAGCGACACAGTAGACTCGAATGGAATAGCAAAATTTAAATGATCTTAATATGGGTGGGTCAAACACCCGGGGGTCGGGCTTCAATTATTGGCACGGGGAGGGTGAGAGGTCAGGGGGTCGGGAGGTCCTCGCAAT
>DWEJ01001258.1:0-13483 GCA_018245835.1 Mysoria sejanus stolli | reverse complement strand
CATTCCTCTGCCTACCCCTTCGGGGATTACAGGAGAGAAGATAAAAAAAACACGCCTATAACCCCCGAAAAGGTAGGCAGAGGAACTCAGAACATTTACACATTTCACCAGTTACACCTATGTCCCACTATGGAACAGGTAGAGCCTATTGCCATGCACCGAGCACATATCCAAACTCCCAACCACCATTATAATAGAATTCTAATTAATATTCTAATTATAGAATTCGAATTTAGATTTTCTAGTAGAAATTTTCTAATTAGAAAATTTTTGTAGTGTTCAACCCGGGAATCGAACCCGGGACCTCCCGATCGGCAGTCACACTTGCAACCAACACGACCAACTAGGCAGAGCAAAATATAGATATTTGACAATTTTAATACAAAAACAAACTGTTGGCTGGTTATATTTCCATATATAAAATAGTGTACTGATTTTACTAAAGTTACACTAAATTAAGGAAACATTGCATGTATCAGAACACATGTACACTCACAGAAGCATGAAGGGAAAAAAGGTTCATTCATATAAATAAACTTCAAACAAGGTTATTGAACAAGAATATTGAAATTCTAATGACAAAATGCCATTCCACCATTTTCTTATATATGCCAAACAAATAAACCCAATAACCAAGAGCAGTTTTATGTTACCAATCTCAATTGAAAATCTGTTACAAATATATTGCTACACTTAAGGACCAAGTGAGTATTGCCTTGTCTTTTTCATCTCTTTCTGCCTCACATATGGAGGAATAGATAAATATACACACCTCCAAATGGTACCTCCACAGGTGAACACAGGACACAGGGTTTTATGACATTAAATACAATACCATAAAATATTGATGTAAAAATGAGAAAGGGAAAGAAAGGGTCTGTTGGTTCAGACATGGTAAGATAATGGCTGATGAAAGGAAAACGAAAAAGATATAAAATGCAAATGTTGATGGATGCAGGTGCTAAAGGAGGCCAAGACTCCACCTATCTTGACCAAATAGGCCAAATACTGGCTGGCCAAATAACGGGGGGAGTCAGAATTCTCTAAAACTGGTGTGCATGTATGAAAAGAATTATGAATATGGAGGTGTGGCAGGCTGTAAGGTTAGAGATATTTGGCACTTGATGCTCTCTGCCTACCCCGTAAGGACTTGGCGTAAACATGTGTGTGTATAAAATACTCATGTTCTGAGAAGTGTACAGTGTACCTCAGTAAAGTCTCAAGTCTAAATATTATATCTAGCTTTTCTATGTACATACACATCTTATACTGATTATATGTTTATTAGCTAAATAATACATGTATCAACTCTCAATTAAATAAAATGTACAAAAAATAATAAAACATACCATGATTTCCTCTTATGTCTAGCCAAATAGTATTTTCTGTAACTCCCGATTCCCTTATTATGTTGTAATAATACACCCATTCATATTTCACTTGGGAGCTGCCTAAGTTGTCCTTAGCTTTGGCATCCGTGAGATCTCCTGTTGCCAGAACAACAGAGGGTTTAATATTTTTTACTGTACTGTCACAAAATTGTTGGAAGTGCGTAATCCTTCCCGGGTCACGAAATATACTAATATGTATATCAGATATCTGTAAAGTTAATTCCACAACACCATTAATTCAATACGCACTCCGTAGATTACACTAATCACAACAAGAACAATGTTATCTACTCACACAATACAAACAATGAAGTTTTTGTTACGTACCTGTAGAAACCAAATCAGGTTACTCGGCGAATCTGTCATCCTGCCATATTTCCCACTTAAGTAATTTGTGAAATTTTCCACAACAATTTGATTCTCTGTATAAAAATTATGATCAGTCGCAATTAAGTTCATTATATTCGCAACAAATATCGATATAAGTAACAACACTGTCAATAATACTATAACACCCTTCGAAAAGATCATCGTAGTTTATCAGTGAGTAAATTGTTATGAAACCAATTAAAATTGAATATAGTGTACGTTATCTCTATAGTTCACGTTCGTTATAATTCAATTTAAATTTTCCCATTCTAAATGTAATACATTGCAATAATTAACACCAATAATTTCCTATTCATCCCTGTAAGATTATTTTCCTTCGTAATGTCAACTGAATTACTATCCAACTGACAGTCATGTGACAATGACAAAAAACTTCAGTGTTATCAGACTCGACGTCCTCAATTAAAATGCAAAGAATAGTCCCTTGATACCTAGTAAAAGCGTCCTAGTACATGTCTTAATTAAGTAACATTGATGAGTACATTTCGTAATTAAGGTCAAAGTGAACAATATTAATATAGTTTAAAATACTGACTTGTAAAATTTCTGCTCACATCATTGATCAGAAATGAGCACGATGATTATTATTTTCATAAGATGGCATTATTCTTAACGTTGGCATATTATTATAAACATATATTATAAAGAAAAATGTATTTTTGAACATCATTTATGTTAATCCAATGCAAAATAAAATATGAAATGATTAGGCGGAATGAAATTTAGCATTTAGATATTACTTAGAATACTAGGTAGGCTATTATTAGTAATAAAATATAACAAAAGGTGGTGGTGTTTGAACAATAGATTTACAGGTGTCTTATATGATTTATATGCAGGTATGTGTAGAGTAGCCGAGCCAAGCGAAAAGTCGTCTCGTCGATAGGAATTATTGTATCCGGCAGCACGTTCCCGCGTCAATAAAATTACTACAGAAGACAATAAAATAACAACATATACTGGCCGCCAAAAAAATCGACCCACCCTTTAATGTCTTACTAATAAAGTTGTTCTTAAGTATGGGATGATATAGGTGGGTTATTTTGGTTAAGCAGTATAAATAAACATCTTAGTACCCACTTAATACTTAGTACCCCCCGTTTTAGACGAATAGAAGAGCTATTGTGGATATTTTTATCATTTTAAACACACTAATAAGAAAATGTTTATTTATGCATAAAATGTATGGTTAGTTTATTTTGAATTTTTAACCCGTAGTCATATCGGATCTGTCTATTAATTGATATAGCCATATACAACTTTGTTAGAGCAATCATTTTCATAACTTTTAATCATAAAATATGGTTAATACTGAAGCAAAAACTGCTCAAGTTGTAGCTCTTATTCGTGACGGGTTAAGTCATCGAAATGTGACAAGAAGATTTAATTTATGTCGTTCAGCAGTACGAAGAGTTTATAAACGGTATTAAGAGATAGGGGAGTTTTGTAGGAGACTAGGATCTGGAAGAGGACGTGTCACAAACCAGATGACTGTTTTATTGCGTTGACCTCTTTGCGAAATCGGCATCGTTTTGCTGTTGACGTTCAAGGTAGGCTAAAATAAACTCGTGGAGTGTCTGTAAGTGACATTACAGTAAGAAGAAGACTTCGAGAGCAAAACCTCACACTACACAAGCTAGTGACGGGACCAAAACTCACTGCATCTCATCGACAAACAAGATTAGAATTTGCTAGACACACCTCAATTGGAATTTATACCAATAGAGACAGTACTCTTCAGTGACTAAAGTCGAATGATGCTTGTAGGCTCTAATGGTCGTCGTAGAGTGATTCGAAGACCAGGACAACGTTATGCTCAATGTTGCATTCGAGAAACAGCCTGATTTGAAGGAGGCTCTACAATGTTTTGGAGAGACATCTCTTTAACGGGACGTACTGAGCTGGTTTTCTTTCGTAATCGAGCTGTTAATGCTGAATATTACATAACAGAAATTCTGGAACCTACCATGATGCTTTACGTTGGATATATTGGGAGTAAGATTAAAATTATGCAGGACAATGCAAAACTTCACGTCGCTAGATTTGTGACGAAATATCTTTGCGAGGTTGGAATACCAGTTATGCACTGGCCAGCCAATAGTTCGGACTTAGGCCCGATAAAGCATCTCTGGGACCAGGTGAAACGCAAGGTTACAGCCCGAAATCCAGTTCCATACACGTTAGATCAATTGGAAGCCGCTCTAACTGAGGAATGGGAACAGACCCCACAAGAAGACATCAAAAACCTTATCCGATCGATTAATAGGCATATGCAGACAGTGATTAAAGTAAGAGGAAGAAACACTCCATACTAAGGGAAAGTTTTGACGGTAAAATAGAAAAAAAACATTATCAATAACGTTTAGGAAACAAAAATCTAAAATTTTGTAAAATTGTATCTTTAACTGTCTACACATTTTCACTTAATAACCGTAGTTTTAAGTGCACAATTTCTTTTCTTTATATTCCATAATTCCATTTTTACGTCATCACTTCTAAAAATATCGGAAAGTTATACGATGTATTTTTTTCCAAAAAACGTAGGTGGGTAGATTTTTTTGGAGGCCAGTGTAGAATATGACAAGAAAATTTTTTAACTTCTCTTTATTTTACCCTTCCGTGTGAGGTCATAGTATGATTGTACTAAAACATATCTTAGATACCAAAAACAGTATTAGGTAGTTACTATGTAACTTATGAGAATTCTAACATTACAATAATACGATTTGTTCAATTAGTCATATATTTAGTCTACCGTTGAAAACTAATGTAGCTGCTATTGTTTCGAATAGACGTATCTCAGAAAATGTTTAAGGAGCTTAACTAGGATTATCTTCAAAGAAGGTATTAAAATTTATATTTTAACTTCATAACAATAACTAAAAATTTTAACTGTTTTTCTTCGTGTACTTACCGAATGGTATGCGTTCGATATAAATTTTGATTCTTAAGTAAAATAAAATTCTTTCGCATCGAGCTACGCAATATCGGCATGAATTAAATGTGCCAATATTTATGTATAGTAAATAATTCATGATTATTTCGTACATATATGTATTAATAAAACTAAAGTACGTATATGGTAAAAAAATATTTTATCTGGGTACGTGCTGATTCATAAATTATTTATTTATTCATAGTAAATTACTACGGCACCCGCTTGAAAATATTATCAATTCGCGAAAACTTATTGCGTCCTAAGTGCCATGAAAAGTTATATTATATGAGTACATACGCATCATAATGGGTATAATAAGGATTGGTTTCATTTGGGCATGTAAAATATAAAACACTACTAACTTAAATATGAATACGACGCAGGTATTAATATAAAATTTTGTTATTAATAATAATAAATATTGTCATACTAGCTTTTTACAGAACATAAAAAATATACTTCCTCCGTAACAAGCAAAAGAATTCCAGAACAATTGTTACTGAAATTTACTCTTGGTATAAGAAACTATGTTTAATGGTAAAAATGTTGAATTAAAAATAAAAGCAACGAGCATAATTACGGGATTATCTTGTCTTAAATAAAAACCATCGAGTCGGAACCGGCGCTTGTGGTACAATAGTAATTGTTACAGTTTCTATTATGCAGTCGTGGATAGATTGCAAAGCGAGGACCATTACCCTCTTTTTGTATACAGAATGTAACTCAGTAATATTGTGGTCTCCGTATAATAATAATGAATTTTCCGTTACTTTCAGTGCCCGTTTCAAAATTTCTGCTTTTGTCTCGGTTTTTAAAGTTCCTCGTTAATCTCACCTCGCAAAACTGGTTACTTTGATCGACGGATTAAGTCTAAAATTATTGGAATAGCCAGCCCTAAAATATGGCGTGCTCATTCATATCCTTTTCTTTCTAAATATTTGCATGTAAAATTAAAACATTTACTATCTTTTTGACCAACCGTTGGAACGTTTTTAATATCAGCGGCATCTTAAGTTATCCGTTATTACATTTTATGTAACATTCTTTTCCCTGCGAAATATATTTTACAAGGCTTTTAAAGATAGCGCACGTGCTTCGTACGCGTAAAGCCACGAGGTAAGAGGATCCCAAATTTCCCGAGTAGATATTATTATTTCATGATACCTCTGGATGGGGTATTAGCATAAATATCCGAGTACGAACACCACTTTCTAAATTGAACTAGGGAATTTGTTCATCCGTATCGGCCCGGTCATACGCCACTAGAACGTTATGGGTGTTTAAGACTTTAACAACATCCACGCCAAGTTTTATATTTTCTCGTCTCGTTTAACGGAAAAACTTGAGCACTTTGTACTTGTAACGAAATATTTTTGAAGATATAACTCTGGCCTCATGGAGCATTATTTCATAAAGAGCGTAGGTACTCCCAAAGTATAAGATTATTAGAAATGGTCCGTCGCTATGCGGGTTCGCTTGAAGGATGTTAAGAAATAAGGAAGTTATCAGTTAAACTAATATGGGACACATAATTCGGGAGCGATATAAGAGTATTGTTGGAGAGTTCTTATCGAGACAAAAATATTACAGTATTGGCTCCTTTATCTTTCTTTATATCATTACATGAATTGAGACTATTAAAAAAATATGGCAATCGGTAATATGTTAATATATGTATTTTCTATTATTTGTCAACACAACAGTCAATATAGTTAATTTTATGTTACGTATTCAATCTGTGGGTACGTACCCATAATAATCTATCACGCAACGCCTGTTCGGAGCTATTTAATCAATGCACGCTACTGTGCAAAGTTTAAAAGGGGTTCAATACAAGTTAAGTCTTCGTTCTCGCAACTTGATATAAGTTACAGAGTCTCATGTCAAACAAGGATATGCACTCACCGCCGCTCGGGGACGGAGTCACTACAACTAATCTAATGCCGAAACTAACCAGAGCCTAAATCCAATATATAGTTAGAAACTGTTTCGCTTCGCGTAAGCCTCCGAGGTTATTTTGTTACCGGTCTGGCAATAGTAATACATTTTTAATAAGGATTTTTCATACGGTGTTATTTAACGTTACTTTGAGACGATTCCAAAGTAAATTTTAATTTGTAATAACGGACGTCGTTGTCTTGTATCATTGTAAAGTCTACATATTTTAATGGTGTTCTGTTTGTTTACGTAGGCATATGAAAAAATAAAATTACATTCAATTTATATAGAAATATCAATTTGAATTACGTCCTTGCTAGTACACAAAATACATTTGTTAAGACAATCTGTTCACTTTCTCTTGCGTTTAAACATACATATGTATGTTATTTTGCAATATATATTTCAGTTTCCTTTATTCCGAAATTTAAATTTACGTTCCATCGAAGTTTTGCGCAAAGTTTAAAGCATAACATATATTACCTCCATTCAACATTGCCTTTGGAATTTACATATGACTTGCAGTTATTAGCGGAGCTGAAAGAACACTCATATCTTTGAAAAGCACAAAAGCTTTATAAAACCAGAACTTTTGGGCACGTGTAATAACACGAGCTGTAATAAAAATGCAAAAAAATACTGCCCCAGTTACTAAGGCCTTTACGCGTGCTTTGCTTCCCTTTCTGTAATGTGGCAAGCACGTCGAGGAAGATTTCTTTGTATAAATTTGTAATGAGTCAAACATAATATATTATGTACCTATATGTATAATAGTTTTCTGTTTGGTTCGTTTTTTCGGTCAATTTTGTGGATAATTTGCTTTTACTTGTTGGGTCATTTAATATTTACTGTGAGTTCGGTAAATAGTGACAGACATAATAAGATATTAAAAATTAAGGCAAGAGAGAATAGGCACTTCATAGGCAAGCGTACAACCTAAGCTGAGTCTCGCCTTCCATCTGATGAGATAGCAGTTACACGCGAGTTAAATAAAAAAAGTAACTTTAAATTTCGAATAAAACGTAATTTCACGTCTTTAATCCCCGAAGAGGTAGTCAGAGGAATGCAGACTGCTCCCACGTTTCACCGGTTACGTTTACGTCACACTATGGAATAGGTGGTGAGACTGGTGGTGAGACATATCCAGACTCCGAACCACTACAAGAATTTTCATTTAGATTTTCTAGTAGAAAATTATTCAATTAGATTTTTTTTTGTAGTGTTAGACCCGGGAATCAAACCCGGGACCTCCCGTTCGGCAGTCGCAATTGCAACCAACACGACCAACGAGGCAATCCGAATAAATTATCACAAAATAAAAATAGCAATAGGCTCACCACGTATTCTATTAACCTAAAACGTATAGGTAACTGGTAAAACGTGTGAGTGTACAAAATCCTCTGCCTACCTCTTCGGGATCACAGGCGTGAAGTTACGTATACAATTGCACATAAATATAGCAATATTTACACAACCCGCATTCGTCTGCATTCCTTTCATTTTCTGCATTCCTCTGCCTACCTCTTCGGGATTACAGGCGTGAAGTTAAAAAAAAAATATTTACACAAATAATGCCATCGATTATGGTTGCGGGTTTTATCTGTACGATGTTTGTGACAGACAAATGTTTGCGCTCGTCTGGGTGTATTTTCACTGTATTGTGTTTACAGAACATACACGTATGGCATGAACAGGTTAGTTTAGTTTAAATTGTAACATTATAATAAACTCTTATTGGCGAACTTGTTATGTTTTCTTTATGCAAATACTTAGCGTTAATGCTAATGGTTGTATTCTACTTTGAATAATATCTAAGTACTATTTTTAAATATAACATGATCTTTTGTAAGCCTCGCCTCTTTATATTGTTTGTAATTATCATTGAAAGCATTCGCTTTTAATTAACAAAAAATATTTGCAGAATGTTTTGCATAAATGCTAAGATACCACCTTTAAGCCCGTCTGCTATTTCCACAGTATAAAAACTCATATTGTATCTAAATTATAATAGACTCGCAACAGAACTAAACAGATATGTCGCGTTACATAGAACTCTACATAGATATGAGGGTTGTATGGGGTAGAGCAGAATTCCTTATAAATAATCTTACACGCATCTTGCAGACCTTGCTTTGAGCGCTCGGGGCTGGTAATTATTCAGAAGGCGTTCAGCTCCATCTGTGCGCTCCCAGTTGGCGAATTATTTTTTACTGTCTCAAAGTATAGGTGCCGTTGTAATAAGCGCCGCACACTGAAACTCTTCGCGTCTGAACACATTTTGTTCGCAATGAATCCGACATAAAATTTTTGACTGAAGTTATTCTGAAAAAATATGTTTTGCTGTTACATTCTTTATATACCAGAAGTGCTTTTGCCAAAATAAAAAGTGAATAAGGATAGTCGTATTATATGTATATGTACATATATATACAAATAGACAGAGTTTTTTAACATTCATTTAGTTTTTTATTGAGGCGGGTCACTACTCAGCGCCTAAGGATGGTACAATTATCAAGAAACAATTTCATTTAGTAGATATTTTTTTATGGAAATATTACACGTCATTAGCACATTATATATTTATTGGACAAGTGTTGATATGTATTTATAGGTTGTACATTAGTTTCACAGATTTTTACTATAACCGCAGCGCGCGCCCCGGTGTCTTCCGGTGTGGGAGAAAGGAAAACGGTCAAAGTATTTACAAGAAGGGCTAAAATAATTAGTGCTTCCCTTTGCCAGGGGCACGATAATTATAGCCTGAGGAAGCAGTTTCCCTGTAATAGGGTGATCTAGACAGGTTGCAACTTGCTGCAAATAATATTGGTAATTTTTGTTAAATATTTTAACTATTTAGAACTGTCTGACTACTTCGTTGATTGTGTTGGCTGGGTCGGTCCTGGGTTTAAATCCTCGGTTGGGCACTACTGGATGTTTCTAATTTAGATTTTGTAGCTCTAACTTGGAGTCTGGAAGTGTGCACAGTGTATGACAATAGGCTCACCACCTATTCCCTAATGGAACACAACATAACTGGTGAAACATGGAAGGGTACCACATTCCTGTGCCTACCTCTTTAAGGATTACAGACGTGATCTTACGTTTACTACTCTCAACTGTGTAAATCGTCATAGATTACACACACGATGTTGAGGTTTTTTAGTTTTAAATCGAATGTATTTTTTGTATTCATTAGAAATACATAAAGGACACCTTAACAAAATACAACAGTCATGGTATTGTAGAGTAAGGAAAATAAAAAAGGATCTAATGTATTCTGTATACGACACAGCTTGCAGAATTTTCGGATAAAAAATCGTCTACAACGCGTCGCTAAGCCCGAGGGGATTTAATTAGACAGCTCAACCATAGTTAAATGGAGTGTAAAGATAAAGACTTAGGGAGATTTGAAATGATTCGAAGCGGCGAATAATGTTTTTCCTTCCTTGTATTTCTCTTTAAACGAATATGAATGCAATTTAAAAATTTCAAAAATTTTCGCTGCAGGAAAAATTATTTAAGGCGCTCGAAGCGATAATTATATTTGAACAGACAAAAGAACTTCAGGTTTCGGAACAATTACTATTCCGCTTAATATTACTTAGGTATAGGATCTTTCACAACCCTAACAAAACCTGAAAGCTTAATATAAGCGTAATATAAGTAATATTAGAAATAATAGGAAATTGAAAATCTATATCAATTATTTATCATTGTTAATAATTTTTACAGCTAAAAATATTTTTATATGCACCCCTACGACTTGAATACTACATGTAATAATTATTTAAATATTTCAAATTTTATTATGTAATGTAACAATGTAAATTTTAAAAGTAAATAATGCAATAGTTATAATGTTTTGAATGAGAAATATTTTTACTAATTTATTTGTACTTAGTTGATAGTCAATGTGGTTAATGCTTGTCTCATCTAACATTGAAGGTGTACCACTTTAAAACTTATTTTTATTCTAGTCCATTTTCGCCCGTTACACTACGTTGGTGAACTAAATAAATAAACAATTAAACTAACTTAAATACATGAATACTTGCACGCGATTGTTTGGAATTTAATTTACTGTAGTAAAGTTGAATAAAGATTTTATTGTTGTAAAGCAACCATTATACCCTCTCGTACTGATGAGCAAGTGATGCGGTGCATATAATATCAGTCAGTGATTGTGGGTACCGCGCCATGCGGTGTCTCCCTTTACCGCAACGCGAGGCAATCACTCCCGCCACCTGGGATATTTATTAGTTACGTACTTAATTATTTACAATTAAATATCTTTACATGAAAATAGTTATCTTGCATCATAATGGAATATGTTTCAGGGCTCAGAATTAGGACGAGAGTCAGAGAAGTAGGACGTAGATTAGAGCTTTACGAAAAACGTATATCAAGATATTTATTTATCATAATATTAAGATAAAAATTCAAGGTGATTAATAAACTACAGTTAATTTTAGTTAAGAACTGAACAGTCGTACTAAATTATTTGAATCTTGGTTGGAATAAAACGTCGTGGCACTAGACAAGCGTAGTTATTTTTGTTAGCCGGTAGTAGCTGTACTCTGCGTATTTGATATGAAAATACATAAGAAAGGAATAACACGATCTTAGTACATGTCTACACATGTCAACGGGTGATGGGTGCGCTGTTTGTAACAATAGTCGTTGATTGCATACGCCCCATGCGGCTCCTGCCTCTGACCGCATCCGCCGGGAACAGATAATTCCCGGTTGGACGTTTGTTAGTGAAAACTCTAATTATATAACATTAAATTTCATTAATTAATATCTAACACGGTAGATTAACATTTAACATGGTAGGGTTCACTATTGTAAAATTTGGGTGTTAAATGTTGAACAATTATACAATGTTGCCGAATATTAACAAGACAAATTGAGGTTAAAAGAGCCTTAAAGGGAAAAAAAAATACGCGATCGCTTTTAACTTTACCACCGAAGTTACCCAATAAAATGTCCGTCGCTCATAAAAATGTGTATTTTATATCGACACGTCGAATTTCAAAAGGAATTTCTCAATATGACTGAATGTATATCGGGGAATAAAAAAGAAATTTTGATTATCTCTGTTGAATGTGGACGAAGTCCGGGGCTCGGTTCAAAGGCGATTTTTTACCCAGCGACAGAGGTTGCGGCCTCGTAATTCAATTTATTGCGTCTACCCTCTACTAGGGAGTGCTTCTAAGCGATAATGTAATTTGATTGAGCTACTTATTGGTCCTTTACCTTTTCATTACGTCGACTAAATTTCAATTGAAACGAATGGGAAAATTTTTATTCGCCGAAAGGGGTGCGACTTGAGACGTTATACGGAAATGTATTCGAAAATTTAACTCTCTCGCCGAGCGTGAAAGTGCTTCGATACAATACGGCTCTTTACTGTTAACAATGGAAACTTTTCGTTTTGCCTCTCGACACCTAGAAATGGCGGGTGATGAATTGAAAGCAACATTTGCGAGCGTCGTGTTCAGTACTTTCGGTCGCACCCCGCAGCGAGAGTTCACCCTTCATCTCGCGCGGGGATTAAAAAACTTTAGAACACTTCTATAACGTTTTCGCTTTGCGAATATAAAAGCTTTGTCAAAATATAAGAAATGATAAACTTGATTTACTCACCAAAACATTCGAATGTATATCTTGAAGTTTTGTATATGTCGTGTAATCCATGACTATTTTAATAGGCGTAACGATATTGTTATTATGCGGTCGAGTCAGATTTCTTCACGGGACAGGCAGACGGCAGCAGGTAGCAAATATCTCATAGACGTAGGCGTGATGCGTTTCTTGTACACCCATCACTAACTTTATACACGAACACTTTCTAAAACTTTTATTCGGTTATTTTACAAACTGGAATACCTCTATTCGTATTTAGAACATTGGGTGTATTATTTCAAAAATCGAATTCTATGCGGTCTTATTTGCCTTCTATTTTTAAAAAGCGATGGATGAGCTGCCTTGTCCTGGTTTACGGAAAATGGCGGCCTTAGTACTAACACATGAAGCTTTTCTCATTACACGGTAACAATGCATGTGTCGTCTTTGTCTGCTGTTATTACTACGCCCTGTAGAGCCAGCCCATTTTAATCCATAATGAACCCACGACCTTATTTTCTTTGCTTTATTCACCAGTAAAATATCAGCCCTTTGATCAACGTGTGAGCTGCTTTAATTATAACAAGTGATAATTCAGGTTCGAAAAGCTTTATTCCTTAATAAAAACTCTTCCTAAACATAAACGATGTCACTGCAGCTTACAGAGAGCACTCTTTGATTTATCGACCTTATGAATGTGCTCTAATGGAGTCTGGCGCGATTTAATAGAAGTTAACCGCAACTTGATTAATACATTCCAACGAAGTTTTCATCAGAGGAAATTCTGTTCATGTTTTTATCAGCTTTAGTGCAAAATATTAAGGTTATATAGCAATTTTTATTACTATTATATACCGTCACACTAGGTCTGTTACGGGAAAGACGTAGAACACAGTAAATACAAAATTATGTAATCCTTGAACATTCATTTTATTATATTTTGAGATTCATGTTGTACTTTTGGTCGTTTGGTTGCAATTTGCAAGTGCGACTCCATCGGGAGGTCCTGGGTTCGATTCTTGGGTCGAACACTAATAAAAAGGATTTTTCTAATTTAGAAATTCTCTAGAAAAATTTTCTAGACAATCTAAATAAAAATTCCAGTAGTGGTTGGGTGTCTAGATATGTGCCCGATGCATGGCAATAGCCTCACCACCTATTCCATAGTGGGACGTAAACGTAACCGGTGAAACGTGGG
>DWEJ01001257.1:0-13487 GCA_018245835.1 Mysoria sejanus stolli | reverse complement strand
TTCTGCATTCCTCTGCCTACCTCTTCGGGGATTATAGGCGTGAAGATATAGACTTCGTTACTTTTACTTTTTACTCGTATATAGTGATACACCTCATAACTGAAGATGCACACATATGTAATTGTACATATAAATATTTAAACGGTTTTAAACACACACCTTTACAAAATGCACACTAAGGCAAATTAACAAATTTTCTGAAATAAAAATAGCCTAGAATAATTTCGACCTAAATTAAAAATGTAATCAGAATGGAACTTCATTGATTGTAAAATTGAAATGTTAAAATCTTCTATTGTTAAAATTATTGCCATTAACGATTACATAATATACTGCTTTAATATTTAAACACACATTTTTCACATACCTAAGAGAAACTACATGAAACATTCTCAGTATTTTAAGTCTACTGTAGATATAGAGTTAAAAGCTCGTACAGAAAGTTTCGGAACAATGCGGTCCGTTGTCGTATATAATAAAAGTGTCAGACACATACTGTGAGCTCGTGGCTACTCTACAGGAACGACTAGCGCATCTCTACACGATGGTATTATAGCGACTAACTCCAGGTAACATCGTAACATCACGCCTGTAATCCTCGAAGAGGTAAGTCCAGGTGTGCAGTACACTCCCACGTATAACAAGTTACGTATATGTTTCAATAGGAATAGAAGTTGAGTCTAAAAATTTTAATTTAGTAAAAATCCGATAGTAATTGACTCGGGAATCGAACCCAGGACCTCTCAACTTGTAGCTGCGCTTGTAACAACTCGAACCAACTCTAGGTAGAGCTAAGTAAATACATACACCGATATCAAATTAGCATTTTTTTTGCTTTTATAAAAAGAAAGTAACGTACACTTTTAATTAATAGCTAAAGTATAAAATTATGTTATTACATCACATTTCACTATTCACCCTTTTTAAATGCTACAAAAACTTCAAAAATATGTATCAAATAAACGCTGAAAAGTGTTATGCTATCTGCTCATATAAACTTATCTAAGTAGTTTATGAATGAACTTGTCGCTTACGTGGTACTAAAAGTTTTACCAACGTGCGGTCTTCGCCGCCATTTATAATAAAAGTGTCAGATACATCTAAAGCGCTCTAGGAAGCAGGCAGGTGGTGATAAATAACCTAGAGCACCTCTGGAACTAGTGATTTTTTAATCTCACCCGCGAATTTAAATAAAAGCTGCATTTTAGGATTTCCCGCTGTTCTGAAATCCGCGTACTCTTGATGCCGATTTTTATTCTATTCCAGATTTAGTCGCTATTACTGCACATTATTTCATAACGCTTCATTGAATTATATAAGGTGTATTTTCATAGTGTATTTACATAAACAAAAAGAATACAAATGTTACATAGATCTAGTACATATAAACTACAATAGATGATATTTATTTCTATCTTAACATTTGGAACATAGTAACAGATTTGTCGGTGATACGTGAACTTGAGTCGACATACCATAATACAACGCTCAGTCACAGACATTAGGAATACTCGGAAGTGTAGTTTTAAATAAAGAACATACAACTATATATTACAGTTGCAACACTTGCGGAGTGCGGAGTTCCCGCGCTGGGGGCCAACCGTTTTTGTGGTGACGGAACGTCTACAGAAATATATCTCCTTCCGAGTGCCTGCGAGAACGCTGAACATAACGGCTCTCTTGAAATATATCTGGAGATATGGTTCTGTTCACATAGGGAGCATTAATATTAGAAGAAAAAAATACTGTATTTTCTAATGATATGTTTTCTCACAAGAATTCCGCCGAAGACTTTACTCATTTTTATATGCTTTTAGACGGACAAAATGAGAATATTGGCAAATGCTTAATCATATATACATACAGTTGAATGTCATAGATGACGATAAAATCTGTAATGATGACAATAAAATCAATGAAGCAGCTTCTGTAGATGCACTCTTTAAAATGGAAGTGTTTAGCATTTAATTGGTAGAGGAAGCTAGATACATTTAAGCTAATTCACGGCTAAAACAATACTCGTTTCACAGTAAGTTGCCGTGTAATAAAAGTTAAAAGCATTTTATGAATCTTAGACGGAACATTGACCCCTAAAACGTTCTTGGACGGGAATCAACGGAACGTAACAGGAAGCGGCAGTTACAGGCTTTCCGGTCGTCGATTTACATCTTAAAATTATGGATTCGCAAAGGAATGAATTCTGTTGATATTTTTTCTTTCCTCTGCTTTTCGTTGGTTACGGTATATATTAAGCGCATGAACATGAATTAATATATCGAGCTGTATTTTGTCTTAATAAAGAAGCAATTCTTATTTCATTCATACATGTGTTGCCAGCGTCACATTTGCAAGATATTGGACACTCGTAAATAAGGTACAAAATGTTTCGAGGAGAGCTTAAGCTGATATTACCGTCTTAATATTCGTAGAAAAGATTAAAAGTATGATGGAAGTATCGAAGTTGTAGTTTATTTAAAAATTTTAATATGATATGAATTAATCAACTAAAACCCTTGATTCAGTAAATCGAAGAGTCATTCGAGTTTCTAGCATAAAGAGACAGCTCACTGCGATACCCTAATCCCAGGTGCTACAGGGATTAACAGGCATAATAAGCTAAAGCGGAATACTCTGGATTCAGAATTTTAGATCCAACTTGGAACAATAGTCGCACTTCCGGCCACTTGTCAACTCGCGTAATCTCGCTTCACACTTAAAATCCCCCTCGAACCAGTTTTAATCTGAACGTACCGGTTACAACAGGTTTATTGTTTGCGCCTCGCCGTGGAAACAGTAGTCGTTTTTTCCCGTCTCGCTAATAATAGGTTTTGTTTCAATTAGGACGGGTTCCGCCGTCGTATTCATTGTTAGCAAAATACAATCATAAAACTGAACGACATTAGGTAGTTTCCAACGAACCTCTTTGCATAAAATCTCATTTGAAACTAATCAAGATTACGGGTTCTTTTCTCTTCTTTAAACTCATTTCAACTTTTCCTCTATTCAACGACCGCTTAACTACTCAGTTATGGGAGTAAGTTAAACAAAGGCTTATATTGGGGTTAATTCTAATTCTAGATAACAGACTTTGAAGTAGATAATCAACTTTGGCATACAATGTCACATCCCACGGACTGTCTAGCGTTCGCTTCTTATGTAATTATATCTATAATAACAATAACAATTTCCATGGAAAAATTTACATGAGGGGCAGTTCGGACCCAAAACTAGGCACGGCCTTTGATTTTGTTGCCACATATATTATAAACATATAACAAATATCTAGTTACGTAGATGCTTAATTTAATATTAAGGCAAAACAAATATTGCTCCTCGGTTGAAATAGAAGTCACAACCCTCGCATTTCAAGAACAAGCGCATGTCATTATATGTGTAATCGATGTGGCAGTGGGTTGTGGTGATAAGACTCACATATTAATAATGGTATATGTATAGGTATGATATATTAATAATGGTATATGTATAGGTATGATATATTAATAATGGTATATGTATAGGTATATCAATCTTTCTCTAAATACGTAGATTATTGCAGCGTTGTTTAAGTATTCCCTTTAGGTGAGCTTCCCGCGATGGCTAACGCCGGCGAGTCGGGTTTAAAACAGACAGTTGCCTGTTGCGGCTAATTTGCATATTGCTGATTGATTATTCCATCGGACTCAGTTGCTCTTATAGCTCCATGCGGCAATGTCCTCGGCAATATTCTTCTATGTTTATCGCATTGGCCTTATTTGAAAATGCATTAAAAATCGCTGAAAATTGCCTTTGAAATTCACATATACAGTAGTAGAAACAAGGTTAAAGTTTTTTGGCGAATGAAAATACGATATTTTGTGAAGCGGTTGCTAAGGAAAATTTGCTAAATACACTGTTACCAAAATGATATTTCGTCACTTGTGGGTAATAATAAAAATAATACTGAATTATTCGTGCTCATTTGCAAGTGCTTCATTAATTATACGATCGGTCTCTTTGTCAAAAGCCATTCAAAAGCCAAAAGTCCAAAGCCATTCTTGATCTTTTTGTGTGATGTTATTGTTGACAAAAATTGGTAGTATATTTTAAAATTGTTCCTACTTTAAAAGCAATTATTTATCCGTATTATAAAAAAGCTATTGAAGTCTAATTTCTTGTGTACTATATCTTATTTATTTAAAATTGTACTTAAAATTTTGAGGAAAAATCTCATTAATATTTTTACTTTACTTTAATTCATACAGCCTTCTATTTCTAACTCAAGAACAGTTACCATCAATCAATAATAAACGGCTTAATAGGCTCATCATCCATTTCATGGTGGGACGTAAACGTAACGAGTGAAACGTGGAAATGTACACTGCTCTACCTAGGTCCTTGAGGATCGAGGCGTGATGTTAGAACAAGTCCACAACAGCGAGACTGGCTGTTGCGGTACATTAGCATATCGCAGATTGATTATTCAATCGCAGCGGTCGCCGGTGGACGCGGCGGCCCGATTCCTATGCTAATGGGGATTATTATTCCGTACTCCATCTTCATATTGAGCAAACCGCTAGAAATGTCGACTCCATTTTATTTAGCTGTTCCGAAATTCTTGTACACCAGAATAGGGATAAACACAAATACCTTATCATTGTAACGTCGCACCAGCTTCCCCACGGTCTAGACAGAGAGCACCGCGTGTTAAATATCGCAATTCTAACTGACTTAATGTGTTTATACAAAGGAATATTAAATGTTGGATACTAAGAAATACGAAGAACTAAAAGAAATATAATCTTATAATGATAATACTTAAATATAATCGAAAAAATCTGATAACATTATTATTATTATCCTTGATATCGAAAGACAATGTTATTGGTTGATTATTATTACATATTACTGATTCCCGAATATGTAACTTTTTCATTGGGACAATAGTTTCCACAGCTAAGTTTGGATATGTTGTAATAATAATGAATGAAAATAAAAGCCGTTACAGGAAATCGTTTTGAACAAGAAGCTAGAACTAAATTTAGGTGATGATTCGAAATATTTATAAATATAGATCTCAACAGATATAGTATTACTGTAATTTCTTGAGAATTTGATACTTTTGCTCAAGCATGAGCAGTTTAACCCGATTGATATTAACATCCCTTTTATTTCAATATAACTATGTTCTGGAATCGTATAAATCAGAATTAACCATAGCAGTAGTTAACAATACCTTTCTCATACAGATCATTTACTTCTAGATAGAAGCCAACTTGAAATAATACTATCTTACAAGAATGAATCTACTCCTTTACACCTCGAACTTAATTCGTTAAGACAATCTTCTTAGAACGTACTAGCTCATTATCGTAATGCCGGGTGACATCACCCTCCTCACTCCGAACATAAATTAATAGCGGGCGACACCTGCATCTCACCCCGGGAGAACCCCCCCCCACCCCTTGCAATATTCACAGGAAACAGAACAAACGACGGTATCAATTACTTGGTATCCGCGTTACCTACGTTCTGTTAATTTATGACGTCATAAGTGACGTCACAGAGAAGGAAATAAGGCGTGTTTTAATTGATTTATAAATGTTCCTCTTTATTAATATACACGCCAGGTTTTTTCTTATATATATCTTAACGCGCTTCTTCTTGATTTATCTCGCACGCCAGTTTCGGAGACTTCTGCATCACCTATCGGATAGAATTCGACGTATTTGATTCAGTGAGGCGATCCGTGGTCTGTCTTAGTACCTGCATCTGTTAACGGACGTATTGTATATCTGTTGCTATGATTTTCTAGCTTCATGAATAGTGACAAAATTTGTATATATAATACAAAATTCAGAACGTCTCAACACAGATGAACCAAAGTGACAAAAATATTGTCAGATAACATCAAAATACAGACACCGGTGGGTTTGTTATATGATCTATAAAATTTATCACTCGCCGACTTCGTGAGGCACTCATAAATACGAATAAGATACAACAATACAGAATCTCATTCCGAATCATTACCAGTTCGGTGCGGCAAATCCGAAGTTTGATGCTCGGGACCCCGAAATCCGCGGATTTATATCAACTTACTGTATTTAGGGTTGGATTTATGTTTAGTATACATGTATTCATAAGGAGATTTTCTTGCTTTAGTCTATTTATTTTCTGGACCAACCTATTTGTGAAGTGAGATCATATGACAAGTGATAAGTCATTTTAGATTGCTCTTACCGAAAATCACTTCAAACTTGTCCTGTCTAATAATATTTTTTTAATTATTAATTGCATACTTATTTCGTAAGTTGCTATGAGAAATGTACACAAGTTACAATTATAAAATAATGTATCTTGCTTTGTTCATATAGGAACCATTATCTAATTTGTATATCTATATGTAATTAATTAGTTCTATGTATTAAAATTGAAACATATCGTTTCGTTTTAATAATCGTGCATACATGTAATCGAAGACCATAAATTCTCATTTTGATTTATCGTAGATAATAATGAAGATACTATCGTAGTAGTATCTTCATTGTTATCTATCAGCGTTTCATAACTTTATCTAAAACGTCTAACGAAACAGTGTTCGACGTTCGAAACGCAATGTTTATGTGTTCGAATAAACACACAAACTTTTTGTGCACCATAAAAACACCAACAAAACTCTTTATCCACACACATAAAGTAATTTCATGAAACACGTGAAACGCTATTCACCACCAAAAAGGCATCAGGCGTATAAAATCGAAGATTCATAGTCGTATACATTGTAGTAAATACGCACGTATTGACATCCCATATCCCGCCTAACCCATATAAACTCTCCGTTCCAACAAGATATGTTTACCAAACTATTCTTTCGAATTCGCTAGCTTTGCGCTTATATTTCTTATAGGGTTGTCACTGTAACCCTGTTAATTAAAAGCAACATCAGCAATTCTCGAAGAGGTAGCTAAGGGAGTATAGTATAGTACAGTCCTACGGTTCACCAGTTACTCGTACGTTTACGTTTCACTACGGAATAGGTGGTGAGTTACTCACCAGTTACTCGTACGTTTACGTTTCACTACGGAATAGCCAACTGAAGTCATACCCAATATAATTTCTTGTAGTCTGGAATCGGTTGAAAGAAATAATTTGTAGCGATAGTATAATTAGAGGTTACGATTAAAGCTGTACACCTTATCAGTAACTATTAAACCTTTTTAATTCCGCTAGGATTATGAGTACCTTTATTGAGAGTTATTTTTCACGAATGTACACCAACTTTTATATATTTCTCAGCATGTTTTTTGTAACGACTGTTTAATATTTCTTTAATATACGCGATCCAATTATTATTTAACTTTTTTTAGAGTGTTTGTTTGATTTTTTGTCATTTCCGATTAAAATGCATAAAATACAAGTAAGTATTACATTATTGCAAGTAAGTAAAAGAGCAGCCCTAAGTTAATAAAATGAGAGTACTAAAGCCGTATTCCGATGTCGCCCGAGCGCTCAGGAGTTTGTATTGACTTCTGACAATGGAATTACTAATCTTTTCCATTTTGGTGTAAATGAAGTCTCCGTGGTAGCTTTCAATAGTAACATTTGTTTTATTGGATAATAATGTTGCTATACCTTATGCACGTATATGTTCACTAAGGTTACTACAGTAGGTAAAATTGAATATCGTACGAAAATTTTCTTTGTAATCGGCTGTTTAAGAAAAACTATATTATGCAACATAATCGTAATGGTAACTGTCAAAAAAGGCCACAGGAAACGGATAAAATAAATCGCTTTCAGCCATTCCAATTTCAAATTCGAATGGCCCGCCATCTGCAGTCTCCGCTCAAATACGAATCGAGTTTCCGAACACTTTGATTCTTAAGGAACTCCGCCCAATCAACGACGCGCAATATTGCTGGACAGTTTTTTTCAATCACTCGCCAGACTGGTGGAAAATGGCCGCTTCATGAAAAATTTATGTCCGGTCTCCCGCTCTGCGCCATTTTTATTCCCGAAAGGCGCATAACAAACTGAATAACATTAGTTTATGGCCAACGCTTCAAGTGCACTAAAACGCTTCCACAACTTCCGCGGCTTCCCCGATCGATCTATGGTTACGGGTATCATAAAGCCCAATAAAATATCTACGCGTACCCGTTATGCGATTGCCAGAGGGTATAAAAGTTTATAGCAAATATTTCCGCGTTCGGAAATGGTTTGGTTATAGAAAAGTATGTAAATTCTCCTGCCACGATGGAATAAAATCAAAAAAATAATTTTCGTTTCCAGTTGCAAAAGTTGGGGCTATCGTAGGCTGACAACGAAAAGAACATTGAACATATGAATAAAAATGACATGACATCAACAGAAGCATCTACAGTTGGATCTTAACAGAAAAAGGACAGAAAGAATTCAATTTGAGCAAACGCAAACAGCCTTTCATCGATACGTGCAAGAGGAACATTCGAGAACTTTAATCATACATCAGCCTTTATGACCAAAGAGCGTGGCGAAAATGAAAAATAGAATGGCGTGTTCCCTTTCCAAAATAATGGACTGGCTGCTGAGTCTCTCACCGAGTCGTTAGCGAAACTCGAAACTTATCGAACACCATTCGGTGCGAATTTCCAAATGAGTAATGCGTGTTCCTTTTCCAAATTCTTGGTTCAGTACACCTTAATGGCGCGAACTGTTAAAAAAACTGTTAAAAAAGAATTTTTAATTATTTCTTTTTAATGTTTCCATTACGAAGCATGAGTTTTTTTCGCTAAAACCTTTGCGATACTTCCGTTTTTTACAGAATCGTGTTTCCGATTAATCTTTTATCGCATTTAACATAAGGAGTGTTACGTGGAAACGAAAATGACATAATCGGCTCTATTTTAATATTCAATCGTGAACTACGCATTTTCTGGATGTATTTTTATTGTGACTGGTGTAGAATAAAAAAAGGATAAATAAATTGAATTAGAATAAAAGTAGTCTTCTTCATTTACAGCTGAAAACTAGTAAAGACAAAACCTGATTAAGCAGATTCCATATTAGATTGAAGCCTATGGATAACAGAAAATAAATATTCAAAGGTTCATTAATCAAATATAAACAGCAATAAGTAATTGGTTTGTTGATGGCTGGCAGTTGAATATTTTCGTAAATAGTACTTTTAGTTAGAGTTAAGGAAAAGTGGTTATTTGAATTTCACATATGCTTTGAGCTACAACCGCTTTTTCAACTTGAACTTTTCGTTCGAAAATGGTTTGAAATTTGAAGAGATTCGAGTGAAGAGAACGCATACGCGCTGTTTTGCACGTGTACAGATGTTGTCTTTGCAAATATTGCCGTAGCATGATTGTAGATCGATTCGTCTGTTTGTCTACAACTAGGCAGAGAAGAATTCAAATATTCTGAAAACTTGCCTTTGTAGAATTTCTTGTCAAAATATACATACATAGTTAAATTGTTTATGAAATTTCAAATTGTTGAAGCGGCTATAAATTTTTTATAAAGCACTACTATATTTTATTTTAATAAAAAAAGAAATGTATGGAAATAAAATACATAAAATACATGGAAATAGAATACATGCAGCATCTGACCTGATTAATAAGTTGCATCACTATATTGAAATGTAACTTTAATAAAGCTCACTTGTTGTTATAAGTTTTATCATAGCTTATAAAAAGAATTAAAACATAAAAAAATCAAAAATTTTTTTATTCCTATGACGTCCGACATGGCGTTAGTTCACGCGTACTTTGAATTTGAATATCGAACTAGGCGTATTGGGTATTGTGTTCGAATGACCAATTCAATTAACAAAATACGTCAGGTGCGTTGTGCTAGTGACAGGCAATAGACACAACCGATATGAGTGTTTCGGATATCTGTACTCGAAAATTAAATTAGAGATTTGAAAATTTGATTAATTCCGACAAATTAATGAATCCTCTTCTATTTCGTAATTAATATTTCAATACGATCATAGTCCTATGTCTATCAAACAGGTCTATGAAAGAAAGCTATGATTACAATGTTTGACAAATACAAAAATTGTATGACCTCAATACTTGACAAAACGGTCAGATTTGTCCATAATAGTACTGACGTATTCAAATTGACACCAGATGTGTTCCAGTTATACTTGGAATCTTAGTATATAGGTATTATACTTGGCTATACACCCGGATGGTCAACGTGACAGTTTCCCGCGCAGATGGGTCCGCTATCGTTCCCGAATAATGAATAAGACATTTAATCCGGGAGCGATGTTTGTCATCTTGTCTTATCGCAAACTCACGACACAGGTAACTCTAGGCTTATGAGCGCATAGCGGATCCCGTATCCTCATGTTTGATAACAATAGATTCTACATGAATGTAACTTTAAGATTAGAAACCATGTAAAATTGTATATTTTTACAAGACGATTTCTTGGAATGTAAAAGAAATCGTAACATGATTCATGTTATCTTAATATGGATTGTAAAACACATAATATGGATTGTAAAACACAATTTTGGCAATCCGCCCGTAGCGATGAGATGGGCACCCAACAAAGTAACCACCATGGAAAATTATGATAAATATAGAAATTACTTTTATAAGATGAATAATAAACGTAACACTCGCCTGTAATCTCCGAAGAGGTAGGCAGAGGAATGCAGTATACTCCCACGTTTCACCTGTTACGTTTACGTCCCACTAGGGAAGAGGTGGTGAGCCTATTGCCATACACTAGAGACTAATTAAGCCTCCGAGTCACTATGGTCGACCTGGGATTAGAGAACCGAGAACCTTCCGATCAGCAGTCGTGCTTGTAACCAACACGACTAACGAGGCAGTCATCATTAAAGAACATTCTAGAAAATTGCCAACCTCTTTGGAGTTTACAGGCGTGAAATTACGTTTTTTTTTTTTAGAAAAATGTTTCGAACCTTCTCGAACAGGGTAATGACGTTTAATTTATGGCAGCAGAAATTGAACATTATGAAAAATATATTATTGTAATAAATAATGTTGCAGCATTAATGAACCATGACTAAACTTGTTTGATAAAACAAATCATCATAAATTCATTCATTGCAACTACATAATAGTAGATACATTCTACCTTTTAGCTGATTCGCATCTAATCTACCACATACTCGTATGTTGGACATTTGTGAATCACGAATTGAATTGCGGTGAAAATTCGTATAATAATATTCAAAGCCAAACGGCATAAACACACCTGGTTTGTTGATAACAATGACATCGTTAGGAATTATTTAAATGAATTTACACTGAATTAAAGCTGAATAGTGTAAATAAATTCCCCTTTGTCAGTACCATGATTTCCGGTCACATGCATGTATGCAATTCAAAATAATTATCAATAATCACTGTAATGACTTTAAATACGCTATGTACCGTTAAAATGTTAACGCGAATTTATATTTAATACGAAATAGCCTAATGGCTTACGATTCAGCCTTCCATTCTGGAGGTCTTAGATTCAAATATTGCTGGACACCTGGTTCTTTTTTTTAGAAAAAAATATGCGTGACATCACGCCAATGATACCTGAATAGGTAGGCAGAGAACTGTAGTACATTCGCAGGTTTCCCCAGTTGCCTTTATTACCAACTACATAAAATGGGGTTGTAATATACGTTTTTAAGATTAACTTTTGCTTGCTGTATCAGTGAATGAAACATCACGACGAAACCAGTACACGTTAGAATGCTCCATAATGTTCTTAAAAGTGTATATAGTCTGCTAGCTGGCACTTGGCACACTGGCAGACTAGGGGTTTAACTCTTTTCATACTGAAAAGAATTCCATGTTCAATATTGGAACGTCATGATGATGACGACATGAAGAGACCAACGACATAGTCAAAATTACATCAATTGTGACAAAAGCGTAACTAAAGTATACAAGAGCAAAATAATTACCAAATCACGAAAGAAATGTGAGCTGATAAAAAATTACTCAACTCATTAATAACCAAACGATCGAAACAATAAAAAAAACAACACCGAAAGAACTTGTGAAGAGTTGTAAATTACTTCCTTTGCTGATGGACTCAAAGAGCGGTACAGTCGGCACGAAAAGCGAAAAATCAACCTCTTTGGGGGTAAACACTGAGCTCTATTTACCATTCAGACCGTACATAAAAAGGCGTGGCGAAGCAATATCGGCTCCTGTTAAAGCCGAGGCGGTAGAAAATAGAGAAAACCAACCCAACTACTGTAGTGGCCATTAAAATATCTTTGAATTTCAGAGCGTAGTAAAGAAATTTGATACTTGGCATTGGCAGGGCAGGGCAATGGTGAGGTTCAATATAGATTAGAATTTTTTTCATATCTTTATATAATTGACCAGAGTATGACCAATATACGAGATGAAATATTTAAAACTGTGAACGATATCATTTATTGACAAAGCTTCGTTTCCATCAGACACAGTGATGCCTTTTAATTCCATTTCAATTTATTCCTATTTTATAGCGCAATTGATATTATATCGGGTCGGGTACTACCAAATTTATCTATCTAATTTAGATTTTCTAGTAGTGGCTCGGAGTCTGATTGCGAGCCCGGTGTATGGCAAAAGACTCACCACCTGTTCCATAGTGGGATGTAAACGTAAATGGTGAGACGTGGGAGTGTTCTATATACCTCTGGCTACCTCTTCGAGGACTAAAGGCGTTACGTATTTTCGTTTATGATAATATATTTAAAGATAAAGTATACACGAGCATTCCATTCTATTACAAAACAGCTGATAAACTACAAGTATTCGGATAGTTTTTTAAATAAATATTTATGTAGATAATTGACCTTGACATCTTGACATCTTGACCTTGACACAGAAGTAGCACTCATGCTCATTCATAATGTTTAGTTTGAGTGGAATTGGAACTCATACCCACCGGCTTAGCAATTGTGAAAATTGATAACTAAACAAATGCCAGTGAATCAAAGAAATATAATGTAGTTAGCATTTAATAAAATAACTGAATATTGTTTCATAAAAGTAAATTTTCTGTATGAAGACAAAAGAAAATCCCTCGGCGACAAAATTTCAAATAGAAAGGGTAAAATATAAAAGGAATAGTTAATGCGAAGTTAAAACTTGGCAATGGAACCACAACCAAATGGAGTTTCCACGTAAAATAACACGACGGAGCGAAGACATTTCGATGTTTATGTAGATAATGGCCTTTAAAATATCCAAATTTAGTCGAATATTACAGAACAAAATATTCCAACAACGATTTGAATTAAAATGGCTTTAATGATGAATTTGTTTTTTTTTTTCTATAGCTGCAGTAAGAAATAAAAGAGAAAAACGAAAGCTTTCTTGCCAGTCTTTTCACTAATACAGCTTTCCATATCCTTCCATATCGACCCTTCTGTCGTTCCACTGTTGGAACATGAGTCTTCTCTCAGAAAGAGAGAGTTAAGGCCATAGTCTGCCACGCTGGCCAAGTGCGGGTTGGCAGACTTCACACACCTTAGA
>DWEJ01001256.1:0-13488 GCA_018245835.1 Mysoria sejanus stolli | reverse complement strand
CAACTTGCTAATTTTGAGAGCTATGTCGGTGACCTTGGTTCGTCTACGGATTTCACCGTTTCGGATTTTGTCACGTAATAAATATCATAACACGAAAAATAAAATTTTTGTTTTACCTATATACAATAAATTTCTTTAAAAGGATATATCTTGAATCCAATTCTATTCTTAAATTATTGGTACATCATTATCCAAAATTTTGAATTCATTATTTTTAAATTAATAAGAGTGAAAGCATCAATAGCTTGTACAGTAAAACAATAATTTATCATATGTACAAATATTTATTAAAATGGTGCCCTCTCATTCGTAATCCTCGCAACATTTAGTTACTTAATTTACTTATAAGTTCACAGATGGCGTTATAACTTAAAAAATAAAACCGATTCAACTATATCATTTACTTCACATTCTTATAATATATACATGTTTCCCCGTACAAAATTTCTTTGAATTACAATAAACATATTTATATTGCACTCATTTTTTTAGTTTTGTTAAGTACATTTAATTTAACTTAAGTTATACAATATTATATCGACGAACATGAGATCGAGAATGTTTAACAATATTGTTAGTGTGATGTAACAGTTATGTGGGATATTTTTATTTTGTATAAACATCCTTCTGTTAAAAAAACAAGCAGAAAATTTATTTATAAGAAGTTCGTGAATGGAAGAATAGAAACCTTTCCATTAGTTTCCATTCATACGAAATGAATTTAAGTTACACTGCCATCTAGCGGCGTGGTTTGTACAATATGAACGTTCAAGTTTCTGTTATTTTTGTATTTCTAATCCAATTCGTTGGCACTGAAGCTGCTCACTTTTATGCATCAAAATACTCCATATTTTATATTCGATACTCGAAACTGGGCTTTGTTGAACTCTCTTAAAATTTGATCTCCCGATGTTGTACTGTTCGCCTCTACACCTCTATACCTCTATACCTCTCTCGTGCCAACTGCCAATACTATCATCTATGTAAATATTACTTGCCTTAATCAATAGATGACAATTTATCTTTTATATTCCGGGTAGACTTAAAATTAGCTTTGAGTGATCATGTTCGTATGTAAATACATGAATTTATGATTTTGTATTTGGAATTTCCACGTCTCGCGCGACAACTGCGTCGCTGTGCTTCGATTGTCTGTGAGAAATAATTGCAGCGAGTAATGAGAGAATCACCTGAAAAGATATAAAAGTTACTTAACGGTTGTTCGAAGGCAGTGATGAATGTGGCAGAATCACGTTTGATCAGTGAAAATAGAGACACTGCACACGGTGCTCTTTGTCTGACCACTAAGGGACCTGCCGTCATGATTTAGTTGTAATATAAGTTGTAACAGTACCTATAAGTTTTTGTTATGAAATGATTTGGCAGCATTCCAGTTTGTAAAGAATTCTAGCAGGCAATATATCCGCCCATTGTGTAAAACAAAGTGAGTGAAATTGAACAAATAAATCAATCGAAACCAAAATTACATTAGCCCGGTGTGATTCCCCTGATTCCCCGTTCGGGGAAATACTGGCTTTATTTTATCGTATAAAAACACACTACAAATAATAATGTGTCACCCACTCACCTCCATAATAATGAAAATGATGGTGACACTGAGAACCAAGGCCGCGGTGTAGCGGAACATTTCGAGCACGGGCCCGCGGCAGCCTATGTCGTGGTAATTCCGTCTCGCTTTACAATTCTCCCTGTCTCGCTCTTGCACCAGCTCGGATCTATTAGGGTCGTAGCTGGGGCAGCAGGAAATGGGCACGTCCGGAGGGAAGTAGAGCGGCAGGTGCGGGCTCCGGTAGTCTTCCGTGCCGTGGATTCCACAGCAGGTTAGCTGGACATGAATGAAACTACTTTTCAGTTCAAATGTGATGCAAGCTGCTATTGATTGTTATCATCATTTAATGCCGAATGAATATATGTTTCCGTTTTATAAAAAACATTTTTTTCTTCCTTCAAAGTATTCAATTTACGAATAATTGTTTTTAACAAAAAATTGGCTGATCGGGTAACCTCGTCAATAGATGTCAATCAATACTTATTTACTACTATTGTGCAAGACTTTGGCGTTTTCCTTTAGATATTTTCTACTGTTGCTACGAATTTCAAATAATTATTGTTTTTCATAAATATCATGGAATACCTTATATCAGAGTGTCGTCTAAGAATGAGAGTGTAATGCCATGAGTGCAAATTAACAGATATGGTTCAACATGTTTAAGATTAATCAACTGTCTTCATAAAAAGCTATAAAATAAACTTACATCACTTTGCGTCAGAGACCACAGCTTGACGTGTCGAGGATTTTCCTCCCTGGCCATCTTGAAGGACTCCAACAGGGAGCGTCCCAAATTGATCTCATCCTCTGTCGTTAGACTCACTGACGCGGCGCATATTATGGACTGGATGACGGCCAGGATGATTAGAACTATTGCTGACTGAGAACAAGGAATATTGTCTAATTAGCCTGGAAAATAGTTCGCTTATAAATAATTGCCACGCCCGAAAAGTGGCCAAATAGTTGCCGGCTTTAATGGAGAGATGCATAATTGGGTATACATGAAAAACCCAAGAGGTTATAAGGACACTCGGAAGAACTTATGTCCAATACAAACCAAACGAGGAAATTTTTGAAAGAGAAACAATTAATTCACAAGGAACAATAAAATGATAATTTTGAACAAGAAAACGTTCCTTGGATAAAATTTATGAACGATTTGAAAAAAAAAACTTTTTTTAATTCACCTTCAACAAAACGGAACATAACAGCATTAACATTTTATATTATGAATATTTCCTACGATTACGGCCACGCAACCTTCTGTTCCTAAATGTATTTTAAAATTATTAATTTCTTTATTGCTCATGTACTTAAGATTCGGTCCTAAGCTTAACTGTATTTAACTCTAATCTTCGTTATGAACTTGAATACGTGCGTATAATATGCCTCCGTTAAGTTTTTCAATTTGTGATCGTTTTTCTTCTGGTAAACATATGGAAATGCATTCAAATTTCAAACTATCGAAGTATTTTACTATCGTTTGTTTAATTATTTTCATCCTAAAATAACTTATGGTCAAAGCAATTTTTTATTAGCCTTTAATTTACTAAGAACTCCGAGTTCGCGTGATATGCCATGCTTCTCGCCCCTTGGTGAACTTGAATACATTTCCTTCAAGGTCAAATATGAGTGCCAACAACCTTGGTCCCATGTACGATCCAGATAAAGCCGTTTGCATGATTGTACCCTTAACTTTTATAACATCTACACTCACACTGAGTACATGTTTGAAGTACGTTTAACTCAAAAATGTAAAATATTTGTGTATAAAATATATTTTACAGTTTCTTTGTATGTAATGTTTTACGTGTAAGCGTAAGACATTACACATGAAGTCATTCCGTGTTATTATCGACGTCATTAGGGAGGTTGTGTACGGCGAGTTTTGTAGCGAGTCAGCCGTGCGACGAACTCGATATGGTCGTGATACAGTTACGTACTACAGGCTCACATCGCTACTGTCTCGTTACTGCATCGATACTGCGCCCTCAAAGCCGCGGCCGCCGCTACGCCCTTGCACTTTTACGCGATCTCGCCGCAACATTCGCGCGTCAATAGCGATGCGGTAGCGATACTGAATCGCTTCTATCGCGCGCCCCGAATGTGACTAAAGACTAAAACTAGCGATCGCTGCAAAAAGTCACCGTGGACAACTTCCCTTAAATCTAGTTAAAGCTGGTTACAGATTAATTGTACAGATTTTATTAACTGTTAGTAACACGCCGCTATTAAATTTTTAATGTAAGTTGATGGAACAGTTTTAATTTGGTCCTATAAATTTTCCAAATCGTACTTTTAACCACTTGTACTAAGTTTTTTACAAGTCATTTTTTCGTTCCAAAATAGCATTGTAAATATCAACATGTCATTTAAATAAAATTCCGCAACGTCCTACCCGTCGGTATTTTTTCTCAGTATACGATAACTAAATGTATGAGGTACAAGAAAACTAAATCACGATTCTCAACGAGGATTGCAACCAAAACTTTGACTTGACGTAGAATAAGATGTATGATGTCGACTGATCTACTGCAATAGTGTAAGAGAACCGCTGGTAACAATTCTGGAAGTACAATAAGACATGCTACATTCCCTAATATTCATCATATGTAGCAAGGTCGAGTCGTTTTTTTGTTCTGCTTAAAATTGTTACATGTTTGTAGCCTGTAGTGACCACTGTGATCAGGAAACTCGTAAAACATTACTAACAGAACATAAGGAAAACGTCATGTGACTTACTTATAAAATGTCCCTGTGAGGCATGGTTCGCAAAATATCGGCACCAAAACACGGTACAGAAACAAGCTTGGTCGATATTTCTTAGGCTATTGCATTCTTCCCTGATCAATGTCTATACAATCCAGGCATGTTCTCGTATATAAAGAAAAAACATTTACTGCGTGCAGTGGTTTCGTCTGCTTTCGGAAGACAGCCATCATCGCGTAGCTGACCATGGACAAGGTGATTGCAGCCGTAACGGCGAGAATGATCATCGCCACCAGTCTCTCAGACTGCTGGATGCTGAACGTCTTGGTAGCGATTGCAGTGGAAACCGACACTGCGATTACTGCTATGCATTTGAACTGGAATTGAGAAAAAAAATTAGGCACTTCTGCTCATCCAATGACACATCCTTTACCATTTCAACATATCACGTCACGGGCTTTACAAAAAAATTTGCCTATTGTTTTGATATTTTAAGGATATTTTTTTAACTTTTGATATTTACATAGCTTCGTCGATGGAGTAGTTACAAAGCGTGACTGCTGGTCGAGAGATCCCAGCTTCGATTGGCAGATTGCGTACTTTCTTGTTGATTTTTTTAGAAGAGGCTCGAAATTCGAATTTGCTCTGGTATGGCAATAGGCTCATTATGTTTTCCATAATGAATACATACATGTTATTATGACATACCGTAAGTGGTGCAACTCCCACGTTTCAAGAGCTACGATCACCTATTCATTCACTACAGTTCTCTGCTTATCTCGCAATGTCACATTTTTGAAATAATACCCGTTATTTGTAAATTTGAATCCACTCACCATAGTAATAATACTGAGAATGACATAAATGATCTTTAAGAAAGAGCAGTATGGTTTCTTCTCTTTTTCCGAGGACTCCACATAGAATTTGTCGTGGTTCTGCTCCTCCATGACTTGTCCATTTTCAATCGCGGTTTGCTCTTTTCCTGCAAAAATTCCATCTGATGATCATATTATTTTGATCAAGTACTACAAACCTACAGTAATCATTCCTAGTGTCTTGTAATGTTTAGTGTCCAGCAGTGGAATGATAAAAATAGTTGATGAAAATAAAAGACAAATATCGAATATGAAAGTTTTGTGACGGATTGACTACCGTTGGTCGTACTGGTTTCGAGCGCTCTGCCAATCGAAATGTCTTGGTTTCAAATCCTGGGTCTGGCACTACTGTATTTTCTAATTTACATGATTTAGTAGTGGCCCAAAGTCTAGATATGTGCCCAGTGTATGGCAATACTCTTACCACCACATATTCCATTAGTAGGAAATAAAGACAACTTGTGAAACTCGAGACTGTAGTTCTTTACCCGCCTCGGTCTACCCCTTCGGGTATTAAAGATCTGATGCTACGTTTTTGTCGTATTTCAAAGAAACAATTGTCAAGTCTCACCTGGAGCATGCGCCGCGTTACCCATGTCTCCACTCGCTGGCGCCGGAGCCTTATCCCGTGTGATCGGAACATCCGCTAAGCCTGCATTATAAACGCACGTCACAATGCAGCCACGGATCAACGGACGAACGCTCAGATAACAATACATAAAGGCGACACAATTCACTGAGGTTTATGTGCCATTACGGCATGTGGTTACGGTGGGGAAAACAGTCGATCACTCAAGTAGTACGAGTTTATCTGCGTTTTCGATATTGTCACAGGTGAGTCAAACTGGCGCGTTGTCTTGAAGTGCAATAGGCGCAGAGTATCACAGTAAAGTAACTTTGCATAGCTGATCTGAAGAGTGTGACATGGAAACAGTCTGGCCAAAAATATGCTCTGTTGTCTGAGCGTTCGTCTATTGCGACCAATACTTAATCTTCCTTTTTGACAGGAATATCTGAGGTAAGAAAAATTGACTTTGGGAGCGTACGCAAATCTAGCTGTGTAACTTTGTGGTTTCGATTTCAGATATAAAGATTTTGTGTTATAAAATTAAAATGGTCCCGTTTTGTCGCCAAATTAAATAATTGTTTATCTTCTATGATGTCTTAAAAACAATTATATTTAAAAAAAAATATTTAACCCTTTTAAATATGCAGTATATTTTCACAAACGTGGCAATATCGTTTACGAGTCATTATTACGATTTTATTGTTGAATGTTACGTGAGTGTTACACATAAATGAGTATTAAGCCGGCTAGATGCACGTATGTTTTTTCGGGATAGCCCAAATAGTTTCGGACCTGTACGAGGTCCTTCCTCACGAGCTCCCGCCGATTGCAGCGAGGTCGCAGCGAAGACTGCGTGCCGTCTCACGATCAGCACGGCTGGAACGTTGAGGAAGGACCACATGAGGAACGACTTCATGACCACGCTTTACGCTCGTTTCGGGCATAGGTTTAACAGTATTCACCAATTGGAACACGTAATTGGTACCTATGAGTGCAGTTAGCATATTGTCATATCCGAAATTAGTTACAGGTGCTTTCCTACTGACAATAAGAACAAATTTCAGATTAAACCACTAATATTTTAAAAGCATATATTATTATCATGAGGCCCTTTTTGCCAATAAACCGACGGTCCCTACGTACAAAACGACATGTCAAAAACTGAGGTATACAATTAGGATATAAATCGTATAAGAGAATAGATAAGGTTTTGTATATAAATTACGCTCTCCTGTAAACCTCGATTTTTGACATGTCGTTTCGTACGTAGGGACCGTCGAAACGTTGGTAACAATGAATAAATTATTATATTGTAGTAATAAAATAATATGATATATTTCATTTAGTGTATTTAATTCAAATACAATTTGAATTTGTAAATAAATACAATGGAATCTTATAAATATGTTGGTAATTTTGAGAAATCCCTATAAATTGAACTAAATTAAAATGTAAAGTAAATTAAATGTAAAAGCTTGGTAACTGAAAGTATATTGCGTAACGTGCTTGGATGACTGAGGTGATGGATATAAAAAAAGCCAGCCAGGTCTTACAAGAGTAGCACTTACCACTCATTTAGCACTCGAAACATTTAGCACTCGTGCTCTGTACCTAAGCCATAAAAGGCTTGGTGTAATGGTATAATAATATAATTAATAACTTACATATCCATATGTCTCTGGATGTTTTGTATAATGCGTACTGAAACAATCGCGTGCCGGCTGGCTCTAGCTACATAATTTTATTAGCACATTGAGAACTTGCGGTATTACGCACGACAGTGCTAAATATTTCGACGGGTAACACAGCCATTATGCAAAAATGTCAACTTGATCTGTACCAGACAGTCAATAGTGTTTTTGCTGCGTAGAAAAAATATTAAATAGAACGAACGAATTTTTGAATGAACGAATGTAAGAATGAGTGAATGACCGTTTAAATATGAATATGGAACGCAGTCATTGTATCAGGTTGCGGTGAATTTTTACTACAAAAGGTAAATAGACAAATTAATCACATTCTTACGAGTGTGAATCATACTTGTTTATTTGGGTGATCCCTGTCTTAGTACAATATTGGATATAGCCTTACACTTATGAGCGTTATTGCATTACGTTCATTACACATCAAACATTGAAAATTTATGAATTAACTAATTTAATTAATTTAACCACTGTTGAATAAATAAAAGATTAAATGTTTTATTATACCGTTACATAAGTTTGTAATCAAAAGAAATTTTTACTTTAAGATTTCGAGGTGCGGTAGACGCCAGCTACGCTCGAATACCAATTAAACTATCAAGCGATCAAATTTATTATTATTCCTCGGCCATTTCGACCTTTTTGTCCTCCCAACTTTGCATTACTCGAGGCCGGCTTTTTAAATTTTGTGGCACCGTCTGTTCCTAGTGTGTGTAGATTTTCTTTAAATCTAACTTCATGACGTACTTAGATTTTTTCAACCAAGTACGAACAGGTTCCCAACCGACCGAGTATCGCGACCCGCTCTCTACTAACAATTCTGACGGATTGACGATAAAACCTTAGTTAGCGATGATTCATTTTGTAAATGCAACTATACATTTAATACATCTAAACTGAAACAAAAAATACAATCACGTTTGTGTTGTCCGAAGAGAAGTGTAGTACACTCTCATGGTTCGCTTGTCATGTTATACATACTATCATAGTATAAAGGTTAAGTCTATTGCCATACATCGAGCACGTGTCCAGACTCCGAGCTACTAATATGAATTACCAATTTCCAAGAAACCGACCCGGGATCGAACCCAGGACCACTCGTATAAAAAATTTAAACTACTTAAAAATATTTTACTTTACAACCCCGTTGTTACAATGTAAACTTGTCCATTAGAATAATGGTTCGTAAAACAAACGAAAATGAACTGTAAATTACTACACACACAAGAGACAAGCAACGCGCTCAATAATTATACCCTTCGACTTTCAATCAACCCCTCACCCCTTGCTCGTACCTATCGCACAGTTATCCACTGTAGGTACTTTTGAAAAGTGATTAAACCGAGTGAATTTAAATTTGAATTCGAAGTAATTCCAGCCCCATGGCGGTACACCCGTATGTATATTTGAATTTCATTTCTTTCTCAAATATTTATAAATGTTTACTACGCACAATACTATATAAGTAAAATTGTGACGCGTAATGTGTAATTGTTAAGTAATTTAGGGCTGTTAAGGTAATTTCGTAAATAATTCGATTTCGCACAATTCATATAATTGTAAGATTAGAACTTAAATAGCACGTAAAAGACAAATGTTAGACAAAAGTAAATAACTGAAATCGTATATTAAACGCTCTGTTATTGTTCATAATGTCATAGTTTCTTAAAAAAAGACGATTCCCCTTCTTTAAGTGAATATCCTAAAATTTATGTTTTCAGAAATGGCTCATGACACTAGCGGAAGTTAAAGTTTTATTATCATAATGGAAATTGAAAACACCGAGTATTGGATATCAGAAATTTATTTTCTATTTTAAATAACTTTCCTGTAAAAACTGGCGGCACTAGCTGAGAACTAATAAAAAATGAATAGGTTCCAATATTGATAGCATCGCGTGAAAAAAGAATAAATGTTTTGTTGATAAATCACTTTTCCTATCGGGTGTACAGCGCAGCTCGCTTCGGACAGCGTGGGTAGCTACTCATATAACCATGGCTACGAAACCGCAAACATACCGCACAATATAACCATTGAGGTCCAAGGACGACGAATTGGCAACTGCTTTGTAGCACACGCCATTGTATTCAGCCCTTCAGCCTTCCCAGAACCTTACGTCGTTGGACGAGGAAGCGGATGCTAAAATACAACCACTTTTATGCTCCCTTTAATGTTTTCTCACTAATTGAATGTAATTTTTCTTCGCTGATGTTTCTTTGAATGTAATTTCATTTTTGACTAACGCCAATTGCGACGTCGCAATTATTAACGTCACATGTACAGAGTACATGTGAGTAGAGAACTTACAAATTTTCGGCAAAGTTTTATGGCGATTACAAATTTATATAAAACTATTTGTTTCTTGGTGATTGCGAGCATCCGGTCATTAAAGGTCACTTGAAATTATGGTTGACGACGATCATGGATGCGTTGCGTCCACAAGAAATCACAATAATAATTAGTAGGAGACACTTTATCAAAGGCGTAGGTCGCCCTGCAGTTTGATGGTATGACGATATACGCAAATTTGCAGCAAATGGCTAGGACTGAATAGCTCAAGATCGAGTTTAGTGTTGTGCTATTCGACAGGCTTATGTGCGGTAGTTTACGGAACAGGATTATGTTAGTAGTTAGTATACGCTTCACTTTGTCTACAACACGCTCTAAATTTCAGTACAAAAGCAATTGGACCGCTACCTACTAACATGAGATATATTGGCTTATCGCTGGTACCAGATACAAACGAACCCTGAAAATATGTATTAAACCATCGCATTCAAAATATTACCATTACTGTACCCTTTTCAAGGAAATGAAATAGTCCTTCACGTGACCTCGAGCAGCGCGACACGTCATTGCCTTCAACGCAAATCTTGGCAAACTGAAAATGGTTAATGATATAGTCTATTGTAATTGAACAAAACATATACATAAAATATATGTACATGTGGAGAGTCAATGAGTGTATGTTAGGAATAGGGCGAGATGACGAATAATTCATTTTTACACCACAAAAAGTCGTGATTCATATTATTAAAATAATTGGATTTTGAAACGTTTCTTAGCAAAACTGTTTTTGTAAAGTTTTCGTGCCTTTAGTAATTCTTTGTTAATTCAACCAACAGTCAGTTGGCATATAATACAACAAACTCACTCGGCGGATTTTCGGCGGATTACAGGCGTGATGTTACTTTACGATATAATAAGTTAACATTTCCTCACAAAAAGGGAAACATTAAGATCAGTCTTTAGTAACTTAGAGAACGTTATGGACTATAATAACGTGGTTACATTTCCTCACGATGTTTTCCATCAATGTTACAGAAAATAACATTTAATTTTCAGGTCACACTTTTTGAAGAAGTGCGCACCAGCATTGAAACACAAGAACGCCTTAGTCATCATCATCATCAGTCTCTTGTATTCCAATTTCTTGTAGGCCTCCCCTGAAGGGTTGTGCCTGTAGTCCCCATGAGGGTTGAGGATCGCAGAGATCAACTTCTTGCACCGTCTAGGCTGTTGCCAGAGACCAGAAAGATCATACCTTACCGCGGACAGCAAGCGCCGGGCTTAGTTGCCTCCTACGACACCCTATATCCCGCCATAAGGATTATTCTTACTACGCATTAGTGCGAAGGCAAGTTTATTTATTTGGTCAGAAAAAAATCTCAATTATAGGACCCCATAAAACACGGAGTGGAACTCTTATCGTGACCAAAACGGTGTCAATGGCTCCGGCGTCCTCGTTCACAGGGAAATTGTAGTTTTCTACTCTAGCAGGAAGTCGAAACTACTTTGTATCACGCTCAAAATCCAACCAAAAATAAAACTGTGAGAGCCTATTCGTAGACACGATGGTACAGTTCTTTACATTCTGATAACATTAAGTATAAAATACGATAATTCTGCCATTGCCTCGTTGGTCGTGTGGCCGGCCGAGGCGCACAGCTTGCATGTAACAATAAAACATAAAAAATATTACACTTAATAAAGCGATATTCGTGTCAGGTTCAATACGTAAGATTTAGGTAACAAATCAGCTCGAACGTTAGACCTAGCGCCGATAATCTTGACATTATTCTCTTTTAAATTTAACACGTTTAATACACTACCTAAATCACGTTTAATTTTGTTCCAAAATGATTTATTTGATAAATGGCGGGTAAAGAAATATAATTACAATGTTGGATTCCATCAACACAGGCATAGTGTTTTATAGGATTTATGGAGGCGGATAATTTATTAATTTAGCGCCAGAGCGGGACCACTTTGGCTTCTAAAATGTTAATATTGCTTGACGTGCTTTGCTCTAGAACTTAATGAGACGCCACTGTATAAAGTTATTAGTTAAATAATAGTTACATCACGTCTGTGGTCTCCGAAAACATATGCAGAGAAGAGCCATATACTCCCGCGTTTCACCAGTTATCTTTGCGTGTCACTAAGAAATAGGTGACCCTATTGCCGTAAACCGGGCACAAGTCTAGACTCCGAGCCACTAGTAGGAAATCGAGCAAGAAGACGCTGACCACATCACCTATCCCATAGTGGAACGTAAACATAACTGGCGAAACGTGGTAATGTATCACATTCCTCTACGCAACACTTCGGAGATTACAGGCACGATGTTACCAATTCTATATACATTAATAGCAATAACACAACATTGATAGATAGAAGCGTAATATACCTCTGTTCATCCCTTCGAGGAAATATCTAAGATTTTTATATTGAAAAAATAAAAATCCAAATCTACGAATTATATGATAAGAAACCATTCAACTCAAGTAACATGTCGCGTATGGTAAAACGTTGGAAGTCATCGAATTCCATGTTAATAATTTATGTGAAAATCGAGAGTATATTGACCTGGTGAGGTTGAACACCTCCAGTGGTTAAATTTCGGTTGCCATGGCGATTTGTCGTAGTGTGCGGAGCAAAAACCCTTGCATCGGCAGTGATTACCAGTGAGATTAGCATTCAAATATCTAAAAATGACTTTATAATTAAATTGTTATACCAATCATATGTGTGTGTGTGTGTGTGTGTGTTATATCGATATCGACCAGAAGGGTCGATATCGATATGATTAGTTGGATATCGTTCCACTGCTGGAACATGGGTCTCCTCTCAGAATAAGAGGGTTAAGGCCAATCATATAACTACATATAATCGAATGTACTAAGTCAAAAATCTTATTTAATGTACGCAGATGTAAAAGATTTATAAAGCGTCGGATGGATTTAGAACTTTGAAATGGAATTCTGCAAAAAAATCTTATCCAAACCTTACACCATCAGGCCTGCAATCATCAAGTAACAGATATAAATAACTCTAATATTTTCAGACGTTCTTAAGACGCCGTTACATTTCTAGAAATACTTTCTAAGAATGTGAAAAACGAGCTCTTTTTCAAAGCCATCAATATATTGACGATATGTTGCATGGACGTCAAAGTCTTTATTCAATCCTACCGATTTGTTGCATCTTCTAATATTTTTGTGGCTGTGACCTCCCTACAAGGAACCGTGGACCGTGGTATTTTTCGATTCCATACCTTTAGGTCAACTGATAAATCTTTAATTAACGTACCATCAGGCCTGCAATACCCGAAGACGTAGGCAGAGGAATGTAGAACACTCCCACGTTTCACCAGTTAAGTTTACGTCGCATTATGGAATTGGTGGTGACCCTATTGCCATACATTGGGCACATATCCAAACTCCCAGCTACTACTAGAAAATCTAAATTAGAAAAATTCGATAGTGCCCGACCCGGGAATTGAGCCCTGGACCTCTTGATCGGCAGTCGCGCTTGCAACCAACATAACCAACGAAGCAGTAAATCTTAAATTATAGAATATAAATGTCGCAAAAGTACCAAAAAAGCGGATAGCCTGCTTCGTGATGATTGGTGACAAACTATAGACTACACGAGAATAACTTAAACTACCCACAGAACCGTTATCTTTAGAGTAATATTATTCACTGCCTCGTTGGTCGTGTGGTTGCAAGTGCGACTGCGGATCGGGAGGTCCTGGGTTCGATTCCTGGGTCGAACACT
>DWEJ01001255.1:0-13495 GCA_018245835.1 Mysoria sejanus stolli | reverse complement strand
TTGGTTTAAATTACCAAATATTTGTTACGTTAGCTGTATGTATATAGGTGTATAGCTACTGGGATTTGTCTGTATATTTCATTTTTTCCTACGTTCTAAAGGGCTAATATACCTTGGTATGCTCTTCTCAATGTACCTACAGGCGCACAAAGTATTCGTAGTATTTGTTGCTAATGTAAAATTCAAAGACGGCTTATTATCATACATATGTGTTGTGCCATTTGCCATACGTCTTTTTAACTTGATGTAGTACTCCTTTCGCACGCGCTATGGAATTAGTACTCGCGAAACACGGAAAGCCCGTGATTAATGCTAGAACATTTAAGCTCCAAAAGTCCGAAATAGCCTAAGTTAAAGCGGCCCTACTTGCGGTTACCGAAGTATTAAATTATGTTTCTGGTTACTAATCGCCATGGCAACGTTGAAATTTCTTAACAGTGCAAAATGAAACTTCGATAATACGGAATTCTTCTACTGGTCAGGTCCGGCTTGTCGGTGCAGTGAACCTGATAGTTGAACCGGGTGGGTAATAGGTTCGATTCTTACTCAAGACAAATACTCGTGTGATGAGCATATTAAAATTTGTTCCCTGTTTGGGTCTCTAAAAATTATATAGTTTATCAGCCATCTTTTTACTATAAACAGGTTCTCTATGAGCCTTCTTTGGAATCAGATGGCCGTAGGACCTAGTGTGTGGATATCTCAAGATACCTATTATTTTTTTATGTATTGTCCTACATAATAATCTTAATATAAGGGCGTAACCAGTAGCTCACTAATTACTTATATAATGTCATGCCTGTATTTCTCCGAAGGGGTAGGCAGAGAGTATAATGTGATTCAAGTTATTTTATTCGTCCATGATTTGGGGATAGAGCCTGTTGCCTTGTGAGTATGTTTTTATACAGAACTTGTTCATTGCGAACAGGTGAGCGACGTGCGAGGGTGTGGGTACCACCTGGCGACGCTGCTGGGGCTGCTGCCGGCGCAGCTCATCAACGTGTACCTGGGCTCCACGCTGCGTTCCATGCACGACGTGCTGCACGAGTCCCACCTCACCGGATACGTGGTTTTCGCCTTTCAGGTTTGTTCAATACACATACACATAAGACTATGAATCCAGTTAAGTATTTATGTACTTTATGCGCTGGTTTTAAAGATCTTTACTCTGTTGTAAGGGTTCTTGTAAGCCGCTTAAAAAGCAGAGCATATTTTGGTCGTATTTAAAATTTCAATCGTTTTTTTACATTTTAATTGTTTTATGATTTGAGTAATATACATGTACAATGGCGAAATATACTGGTCGTGCCTATAAGCGTTCTCAGAGCTATCTCGTCAGCGATACAAGGGCTAGGTCCGGTGTCTACCATCATTGTGGTGTTAATATATACTACTCGTATTAGTTTCCCGAAAGGCATCTAAATTCATGTCTAGAACTAGACATTTTCAAAATACACAGTGCTTGTAAGTAACAATTGCAAATGTTTATCAATCCCATCTTAATTTAATTTCTTTCTATTTTGCAATAAAAAAATAAAATTGATTTATCAAAGAATTTTTCACACATTCTATTTATCGATTTTTCATTAACTCTTACACATAACAAAAAATAAATATTTATTACGAACATCAAAGTTTAATTACCAGTGAATGCAGATGGAGTTGTTGAATTAATAAATACGAACGTAGCGTACGACTCCCTCCAACTGAATGGAGTGATAACATATGCAATGTGACTGGCAGAGGTTTTGGACACGAAGTGCTGAAGACTAAGCTCAGCGGCGTGCTACTGGAGACGTCTTTGTCCAGCGCTGGGCGGTCATAGGCTGATGATTATGATCCACGTGATTCTTGCATTCCACAGCATTCTAGCATGTTCTCGCTAGCCTATTACAGCAACACCAAATATCTCATTTTCAAAAGTAGGTACGTGGATATTCACTTACACTCAGACGCATCTCGCGACAGTGTATGAGCTCGTTCGCTTTCAAACGCAATTTATTCACACCAATTACCTCCAATTGACATCTGCCACTTATATCTCAAGGCACCTGTATGCTCGCTATAGTAGAGTGAAGATGAAAAATAATAACAGAAAAAACGTAATTTATTAAAGATTACGCTATAATTTGACGTGGAAACTTTTCATCAGTACCCCTCATAAGGCTGTTGGCTGCTTGTATGCCTATCACTTCTTCATCATTATCAACGTCATCATGTTCATCAGCCTCTGTCGGTCCCCTGCTATATCTAGGTGTGTGCTAAGGGCATTTTTGTCTATAATTAAGTTTTCTTTCTCCAATTAAGATACGTAAACGAATCTATATGTGGCCTGACCTATATAGGCAAACATAGCTTATATCGAATTACAAGTACAAAAATTTTGGTTTCTATGGACATTTAGGAATCCAGATTTATTAATATGAGTCCCCCCTCTCCTTACAAATTTTTCGTTAACACATCTACGGGCTGCTTAGCTTCAACTTCTTTGTTTCTGATCTTAGGTTCAGATTTTTCATTATAGAAGCCTGATTTCGAGTTTGCTCTATTTATTCTTATGACTCTATGTTGTATTTATTCTTGTTCACGTTTTTAAGGTCATACATGACATGGAATATAAATAAATAAATTAATGAAAGGACAAGTAAAGTTTCTTCTTGAAAAGCACGGGATATCGTAGATGGAACATGCCATGACTTAACGAAATCAATTTAACATACTGGTATAAATTATATTGACGTCTCGCCTAGCTATAGTACATATCTACCACCAGTTAATGGATTATACGCTCAATATGTTCTACGACCAGTAAACGGTAGCAGTACAGAATAAAGAAAATAAAAAAAAAATCATCCAATCCAATCTGCATCCAATCTCAAGTTTCTTTGTACGCCACATTGGCATGTCATATGCGTCGGCGTGCCCGTGACATGGGGATCAGACGGCCATCTCGGGAGTCAGATATTATTGACACCATTTGCGACTCGTTATGTCGTCCCTCGCCTGCCCGCGTGCGGGTGGCTAATTGACATGTTCAGCGAATGCAGGAGCTACATCCCGTTTCACCTGTAGCGGGTGACATCGTGTAGCCTCTACTTTACAAGTACTCATTGTAGCGCCCACAATCCAGATGATGTTCTGTTTTGGGTCAAAATAAGTGTCGCTAGTGGTGCTCATATGGTGGTGATATTTGCTACACTTCTGGTGTACGATTATTGTTACATACATAAATATTTAAATGTACCAAAAATGTATATTTATTAACTTTGTGTTAGTTAATCATAGGGAAAATTTGAAACGATTAAACTATAACAATGTTTATTTATCCTTAACAAGTGGGTACTTGTAGACAATGAGTGTTATAAAAATCATTATTACATTTTCAAATTAATACTGATATTTAACGGGTAAAGAAGCAGAGTACAATAACTGAGCTAATGAAATCATAGTCTTCACAAATGGTTCAGTTTTATCTAACCATCAAACTTACGAAATTCACCTTTGCACGTAGGTCTAACGCATAACGGTCCCCTAAACGCATCTACTCTGTCAGTTCTCGAGTTTTCTAAATGCAGCAGTTACAAACTCTTGTCCTTAGGTCATTTTAATACTTGATTTGTAATATATTTCATGTCGGAACTGGATATTGTTACATGTTTTTTGTAAAACTTTTTTGTTTATAGGCATACCTTTAAACAGCATTATCACATAAGCCTCTATGATTTCTTTGCATGGCATAGGGAAGTTCTATGACACGACTGAATACATTCGTATTTACTGATAACAAATTATTATCGACATAACAATCTTTAATCCCAATTGATCACGGCGAATTTGTTGAATCTTAATATGGTCCAAGTTATGCAAGAATAGCGGTGGTAATGCTTGAGGCGAATCACAATGATTGTGGGTCTGTTAATATCGAGATAGGTCTCCCTTCTACCAAATAGTCTGAAGACGTCAAGAAAAAGCTAGAAACAGATTCAACGATCCATAAGCAGTTGACGCCGATTGCGAGGAAACCAATGTCCAGCAGTGGCCTTACGAGACTGATGGATGGATGGAATGTCTAGTGGAGTTAGGTCTATTTAACATTGGATGAGAAATCGCAAAGCGTCCATATTATATCACATGAAGTCTATGGAGGTTTAAGCCATAAACCCAAAACGAATCATTTACGAGCGTGATGGCATGAAAACAATGGAAATGACGTAATACATTACTATTAAAAAACGTCTTACACACCAAATGCTGTACTAGAAAAAGAACAATTACACCTGTTATTATCGCCATAATATTTTTACGTCATATTGACTTACAGCTGACGTCGATTCGTCTAGAACATTCTAAAGTGCTATGTGCTAAAGTGCTATGACAAGGAATCCTTTAATGGAAGAACAATAAGCCTCGGCAAAGATGGGTGATTGATGATTGGATGCAAAGAGCTGAAGATCGAACTCAGTGGCGTGCTATTGAAGAGGCCTATGTTCAGCAGTGGACATTATGGATTATGGAGGCTCGACAACGTATTGATGACTCCTGGAGTTATGAAAGTGTTTCTAGACGACGATGCTAACATAGTGCTCTCAAGTGTGGTGTCTGATTGTGTGCTTAGTTATAAATTATTATAAATAAAACTTAACTTCACCGAATTGTTTTTGCTGTTTTTTTAGAAACAGGAAAAACTTTATTTCTGCTTTGGCACGTCATGCAGACAACACATAACAAGTTCAACATATAAAAATACAAAAAAACTACTAAAATTACACAGCGTAGGTAGAAAAATGAAAAAAAAAATTGAATATTATTCGGCATTACCTATTATGTATATTCTTATTATTTACATAATTAAGATGAAATATACGTCAAGAGAGATAAAATTGTACGAGCCATCATAAGTGATGTATTTTTATCAGAAAAAATCTACGGTGATTTATCAACTTTATTGATTTACACGGATATAATCTGGAAAATTGATTAAAGTACTTTGTTTGATTAAATGATAAAACACGAGAACATTTCAACCAATCCGAAGCGGCATGGGGCAGCGTTGATTGTGATGACAGCACGGCGATTACTAGGTAATTTTTCACATCACACAACGCCTGTATTCTCCTCTGGGCTAGCTAGAATATAGTTCCACTTTACGTCTGTTATATATTCCATAGACTAGGGGTTTAGCTTATAGACACTTTGTAAATCAGTAAGCTAATATAACTTTAGCTAGCTAAGCTAAGCTAATATTCATTGAATATAACTTTTCTTGGGATGCTCCTTCATAAATTGGACGAACATCTTCGTTATAGAGACATTAAAGGCAGATAGCACTGACTAGATGAAATGAGCATTGGACCAAGTATTGTGTGTGTCATAGAACTTATATAATATGATTCGCTCGAGGAAATACCTAAAATACATTTATTTCTAGAGCGTTACAAATGTTACTGTAATAATTTGTTTCTGATCTGAAGAGTGTGGTCGCTGCTCGATATGCTTGTATTATCATACCAAATCTAGATTCCGTGATAATAATTGGGAATTTCAAATTAGGATAACCAATTAATACTTTGACGAATGTGACATTTAAAGTAATGATCTTATACACTACTTATATTACGGGCATGAAGTCACACCAACATTCCTGTTTGAGCTAAGTCACCGAGGTTACGGGCGGTAAAGGCCAGTTGTATGTGCTGACCGCTAGTTTACTGTTCACATGAGAATAACAGTGTATGTTTAAACCTTTCAGTTGATATTGTGTATACATAAATACATGTCTTTAAGTACGGGTTAGACAGAGAGCAAAAAGTGCCAAATAACTCTACCTTTACAAACAATTATCCTTGGTATGAATAAATGAAGTTAATCAGATCGAATCAATATAATAGGCTCACTCTGTTACATGGACGTATAGCTGATGTAATGTGGTTTTATTACATACCTCTGTCTATCCCTTGCGGGAAATGTAGGCGTGTAACTCTCGTGTGACGCTTGTTGAACGGTTCTGTCTATCGAATTTACGCGCATCGCTGTCGTTGCGTTTTGTGGGCTACTGTTATTATTCTTACGCGATCAACGTCGTCATTGTCATCATCAGCCATTGTTCTCCCATAAGAGGATTTTCCCCACAATCCCCAAGGTGAGCATGTAATTATGAATTACGATAGCGTCTATTTATTACTTTCCATTCTATATCGGGGATTTTACGCCTTGAAGATTCTATTTTTATACGTCACAGAAATAGCATACGCGAGTGCGTAGATTCTCATACGCCTTACATTCGTGTATATACGATTAACTTGATCCTGATAGCTCTTGTGTATAACGATAGCTCGTCACATCAGCTCACAGCTGACTCGCTGACACACAGATCACGCGGTGGGCGCTACGTGTGTATTGTGGAGTGACGTATACGCCTTGCGACCTTATTAGTGGAAGTGCTTCTAACTTAATTGACATTTAAAAGGTACTTATTCTAAATTTAAAGTTGCAGATGAATTTGCATCTCGGATTAGTATCGTTTATCGGTATTGATTTTGCGAGCTGTACCTGTTATGTAGATATTAAATGTAGGTACATATTTATATGTATTGATGGTATAAATCGTGAGAGGGCGGCGGCGAGTCTGTGATCGGTCTCAAGGGAATAAAGCTGTGGTTACACGTGTACGTATGTGTTTACACGTGTACGTATACGTATGTGGTTACACGTGTACGTATGTGTACAGAGGTACGTATGTGTACGTATGTGGTTACATGTGTACGTATGTGTACACAGGTTACACGTGTACGTATGTGTACGTATACGTATGTGGTTACACGTGTACGTATGTGTACACAGGTCGTGCGGACCATTTCACGTGTGAAGCGGGCCTATGTACAAACACCTTAATGTTTCACCGTGCTGGGAATACATCGAGAGACGTATGATGTCCACATGATCGCATTTTGATTCGTACTGCCCTACCACTTGATATATTCAGCATTGGCAGTGGATGCGTTTCGGTACTTCGAAAATGCATTAAACACGCCTTGTATTTAACGAATATCTTTGAAACAAATTGTATATCTATTTGTATTAAGATTTCAATAAGAAAAGCGCTGTATCTGCTCGTGTATAAAACATCATTGAATTGTTGTCTTGATTTACTTTTTCGATTCTGGTTAAACCAATAAACTAAATTAATAATATCAACAATTTATTATTTAATAAAATAATAATATGACAATAAAAATGTTAAATTTCAGATCCTAATCGGCATAACGCTGATGGTGTGGGTGGTGCAGAAGGCACGGAAGGAGCTCACGATAGCGATAATGGCGGCCGAGCTGGGCCGCGACACGCTCTCCACGTCCAGCAGCTCGTCCGTCAGCTAGCCCACGGCCCGCGCGTCCACGGACGTGGAGAGCGTCAGCGACAGCTAGGGCACGGCCCCCGGCTGCCTCGGCCCGCGCCAATACGAGACCTACGTGTGAACACATAAGGTTCACTATACTGTGATATTAAGTTACGTCGCCGTTAACCGGCTGTAGTTGGTTTTAGTGAGGGTTCTAGATGTATGTGGTAGACGTTTCGACATTTATTGTATGATTGTATTGTGTTCGGCTTGCTCGCCGCTGTCAGCGTACAGTCAGATATATTGTTAGATAATTTGCCAAATAACACACTTTGTCAATCAATTTCCTTGGATCGTGATCGTAATTGCGGTGCAATCCGAAAATGTCAAATTACTCGTCGCTTCTATGTATAAAATGTTCAATGGTTACTGAAACTGATTAATATAATTCGATGGTAACGCTATTAAAAATGAGTTGAGTTCTGCAATCGTGTAATAATAAAACAAAAGTGACAATTATATGGAGATATAAAAATTATTATCTACCTAACAATACTTATATGTTTTGTGTATTACTTCCTATGATCGATCGTAAAAATTGAGTGTAAACTGACTTCATAAAAGGGGGAGCTCAATTAGACTCTACTTTTTGTTTACTAATTTCGTATTCTAATAATAAAAATTATTTAAATTGTTTAAAATATGTATTACATTAACAAATGTATTTTATTTACACGATAGCCTGATAGTACTATCAGTTCTATAGGATAGTTTTTCATGAGGCCGTCAGGCCGTCGGCGCCACCGTTGTGGTCCCAAAGGAGTCTTCTCGGCGATATGTAATAAATCTATCTGGCAGCACTCCCACTATAAATTACATACTCCATAGTAATCTCAAAACGTGTGATGTCTTTCAAACTACACTGAAGCAATATGGCCGACTATGTCTTCGACACTTTTCGTTTAAATAGAAGAGGAGACGTGTCCATAATTTGAACGATAAAATTATAATTACATAGTTAAGAAATATGCTTACTTATCTAATATAACAATTCTCTTGTAACTCAGTTACATAACAAATAATTTACATAATTTATTCACGTTGAAAACATAAATTAATATGTTTAAAGTGATGTGAATAAAACATGCATTAGTTATAAGGGGAGTGTATACTTTATCAGATGTCGCACGCGACTTGAACAATTGCGTAGTATGGCTAGTATTAGGCGGTGCAGGGTCGACGCGTGTCCGGTATAAGTAAGCGCAGACACGTGTCCATTGTAAGTGCAGACATGTGTCCGAATCTACTAGTATACTTTTGTTTTACGATTTCGAGAATCTTGTGAATATAATAAAAAATAATTATGGTTTTACTGTTTGTAATACTATTTATTATTCATAAAAAAATTTTACACCCGATCTGATATCTATACCTAACTATTAAAGGGTTTATGAATTAAATACTGATGCGTTAGTATCATATCCATACTTGTTATTATTGCTCGTTATATAGATAACACAACAATTCATTGGTACTACGCCTGAACGTTAACTAAATGTACCGGTTGTACTCAACCACTTGTAATAATCGCAATAGTCATTGAGCCTTTATCTTTCAACTATTGGACACAGTTCTACCCAAGGAATGAGAAGGGTTTAACGCTAGCCAATTTTGGGTAGGAAGACTTCACACGTTTTAGAGTACCGAGAGTAGAAAATGAACCAGTTTCTCCACAAATCAGTATAAAATACATTCCCGCCAGCGTCCTATAAATAATTGTATACATTTACTGTTCTTTGCTTTTTTAATTTGACATTCCCAGAATTACCTCGAACTCTTGATTTATGCCCGGTTCACCACCTGTTCCATAGTGCGACGTAAACGTAATTGGGGAATCGTGGGAGTGTACTAAAGTCCTCTGCCGGCCCCTCCAGGGAAGCCTAGGCGTGATATAGGACAATGCTATATCAAGTTTGTTTTCCAACCAAGTTAGTTTTGTGATGTACGTCGAAACTCTTTTTTTTAATAAACGTCACGCGGCACAGCGATCTGCGTGCGAGTTATCTGATGGCGTGGCGGCGTTCGTGAGCTCTTATATTTCACAAATACTTAAATTATGCATACTGTAATATACCAGTATTTACTTAGCTGTACTGTGGCATATTTTACTTTTTAAATTATGTCAGTTCGCTTGGCTACAATATGGTAATCAACCGAATGTTTTGTTCCAAAAATATTTATGTATGCAGGTATCAGGTCGCAAGCTCGCGAACGAAATATAAGCGTAATAATTATTGAGTGTGGAAATTTCTAGTAACTTAATAACAATGGTTTTTGGTTTCGATTACTATCGCCGCAACGGAGACCGCTCCTTGGAGCCGTGGGAAAAATGGATGTAGCCGCTTTAAGCGTACATTTGTTTTACCATTTACATGAAGGCTATGTATATATTGCGACTGTATAAATGAAGCGTCCGTTTTGTAAATGTACATTCGAGCTGAAAACTATCATGTGTAATTTGTAAAAACCGTTCTGAACATTTTGTACAGGTACAATCGCGCGGAAAAGTGCCACGAGCAATTAACAGTTCTATCAATTGTCTCAATACGTACCTGTCAAATTAAATATCGTGACATTTCTGACAGCGCGTGGGCAAGTTTACGACTATTGTGCGGTCGATAACGTGTCGTGAAACGAACTTGAAACTTGACTAATTTATTCAAGCGATTATATTTATTCATGTTGTATCATTTACCGTCTACGCTCCGTGTTCGTATTTTTCGTACGCGATTGAAACGTCTCACGAATTTCATTAGCATTATTCAGCTATTGTTTATGAAACCTTCCATTAGGATTATCTGAAGGCATTGGTAATTCTGTTTTTGAAATATGTCCTTTTCATTGATGCTAATGTATGCATTTTATTTAGATTTTCCTAGATCCTCGCTTAGTTTATGCGTCGAATATTCTAGAAAACTCGACATAAATTTGAGACTTTCGTGACACTTAATTCCTCGTCTCATGCAATTGTTGCGTTGTATACACTGTATACATTTTTCTTTGATCGTTACTTTAACTGCTAGCCATTTCGTTTTACGGTCGTTGATACTACATTTAATCTTGCTTATGTAAGTTATATTTAAATGTCGTGTCGAGTTCAATACTACGTAATTGTTGAACATTTGGTTTGTCGTCTTCAGCAAATAATTTTTAACCGTACGTGTAAACATCTCAAGCCGTATTGTATTGTAGTCACAGATTTTTGTTTATTTCTGTTTTATATGTTGGCAATTGGATTGATTCCAAAATATTTTTTTCTCTCGGAATGTACTTTACCGTAAACATTTCTACAGAATACTAAGATACGTATATGTTTTATTAAAATAGTAAAATGTAAACGAATGTTATGTCTAACACTATTTTTATTCATAAATATTTGTGTATGCTATGAATAATAATAAGTTTACTGTTGAATTGATTTGTAGTATATCGTCTCTTTATAGGCAATAGTGCTCTTTCGGGGAGGCCTATGTCCAGCAGTGGGCTGAGATAGATGATATAATTCAGACGAATGCATATAATTCAGAAACATACACTTTCAGCTAATGAATATCAATTGTATTCGTTTCTTGTTTCATGCACTTGAGGTTAAAATGACAAAGAAACTAAAGTTAAAGGTAACTATTAAACTTTATCTGTTATCTCGCGATATAACTGCTATTATAATATCACTATTGGGTTCAGAGATTAGCCTGGGTACGAGATTATTATGTAATTTTCTGTCATCTAGCTCGCTTTATCTCGAGAGCGTAGATAGCAGATTTGGCATTTATGAAATGTCATATTACTGTTGCGGCGTTTGTTTATCGTTCACGCACGTTATCGTCTTATATGTATATAGCTGATAATCTCTAGATAGACTACGCCACATACATTGCGAAGGTCACATGTGACGCTGTCTAATGGCCCATATACAGGTGGTCTACGGTCATATCCAGCCAAAATAATTCTACGATTTTGGTCGCGATTAACGACTGCGGTCGTTGTATACGGGCCGCAAATAATTAAATAAAATTACAATACACTCCAATACACGCAGTGTGGTTTCTGTTGATGAGTCGACTTCTCATCGATAATGTTTATATGTCTAAGATAAGTGACCATAGACAAATGTATGTAATGTATATTGTGTATAGAATAGAATAGCTATGCAAAAAGAGAATTATTTTTCAAAGAATTATTCACGAATCGTAATGAATACTTTTCGGATATTGTATATACTAATACCTACTACTACAATGTTATTGTAATGAAAATCGTTGCCAAATTATATGGTCATAGTCAAAAGAAATGTTCGTTGGTACATTTAAATAGACAATGTAGAGTTTTTCTTTTTTTTTTCTATTATAATACGATACAAAATAAAACATAGCTCGGGACCAGAAATATTTTTTTAAGTTAAGTTAGTATGTACTTAAATTTCATGGTTTCGTTAGCGTTTATTATATGCTCGCTATTCTTCACATAAGACTCCTCTTCCAATTTTAGGTGTCCGCCGTGTAATTTTGTAAAATAATAAAAATTGTTAACTCTTTTGACTGTGACTGTACATGTCGTAATGTGTTGATGCCAATGCCTTGTACATAATATAAAATAAAAATAAATTAAAATATCTGGCATTTATTCTTATGAAACTGAGACTAAAGTGAGTAGGGAGTGTGTGTATATGTATATTTATTTAAATTATTATTTAATTGAGTAAATAAATTGTCAGTGTGTAAGATGTGTATAATTAATTCTGTATTCAATATTTAATGGGCGTTATATAATAAAAACAATCTTCAACCTTGGCTTATGAAATCATATTTTTAAATATTACTTACCAGGTGATAGATACATGTGACACTCATTGCCCCCTGTCCGCTAAGGAGTCTGATGTGACCATGTAATAATAATAACCAGAGCGACTAAAAATCACTTTATGTAACCATTATAATAAAAAAAATAACTTTTGTTTAATTTATTTTAAACTCATGCCATCGGGGTATTTATATATTTTATATTTAACAGGCAGTCGTGATAAGTGTATAAATATATTTAGGTCTATTACGCAATTCTATTTAACGCACTTATCATAGTGAGTTTAAATATAAATTACGTTTGAATATAAATTACGTTTCATTTGTTCATTGAAGTTGTTTCGTTAATAATTCATCCTCGATTTTTTATCTGTATTTATTTTAATACGCCCTTCACAATGCTTCGTATGCTGTGCACTGGCTTCCGGGTTTGATTCTCGACCAGTTAGATATAAAAATGATGATTTTTCGATTACAATTGAGAATCGTATTGTATTGTACAGATACGAGGGATCATATTGTATTTTCAACCAATCAACCACTAGCAAAGTTCTCTTGTTAACCAATTCCGTGCGGATGGCACCACGGTGATGCCATAAATATCTTTTGTGTATGGCGGGTGGCAACCGGGAGGTGCCAAATTTTGAACCCATTAAAACCGTTTACGTTCGGTTTCGGAAACACGAAAAAAACGATAAGTAACAATTCATGGCGGAGGGCACCTTTGTGGTGCCACCAAAATCCCTGGCGTGAGGCACCACCGTGGAGCCATGAAATATTTATTCGTTGCCAGTCGGAAAAGTTTGTCCAGAAGAGCGCCGCATTGAATCGGTTAAAATAGCCCGCTAGATCTATGTATTTTATTGAATGTTAATATTATTTGAATGATATAATAAATTATTTTTATAGTAAATCCGTTCATATTAAAGTACCTTTTTGACAAAAAAATATTTAAAACTAAGATCGACTTCGGATTATGTGACAAAACAAAATGTTATAAAACGAAGTTACTTGACATGAAAATTTGTTACATTTCTGTGACACTGTGATCAGCACTGAAATTAATAGTTTATAATAGGGCTTCTTAAACTATGGGTCACGACCCCAAATGGGGTCGCGTAGCAAAATTCTGGGTTCGAGAGAATTTAATGTCAAATATTTATATATACTAATTTAACTAATTTTATATTAATTTAAAAATTCTTTTATATTTGTATGGGGTCGAAACTCTCAATCATAAATGGGGTCGTGAATGACAAAAGTTTAAGAAGCCTTGGTTTATAGGCATTAAATTTGATTT